>JBBPBS010000072.1:4845-30446 GCA_037974835.1 Cicer judaicum
TAATTGGACAAGAATAAGCCTGGGGAGGACGAAAATGACATAAATGTTCATCAAATGACACAAAAACACCTATTGGATGCACAAGATTGTTTAAAACCTCTAATTAGACAAGAATATGCCTAGGTACAAAGAAGATGACCTAAATGTTCATCCAATGAGACAAATGAACTAATTGGATGCCATAGGTTGGTTAAAAACCCTAAATGGAAAAGAATTAGCCTAGTGATGACGAAAATGACCTAAATGTTCATCCAATGACACAAACACATCTATTGGATGCACAAGATTGGTTAAAAACCCTAATTCGACTAGAATAATCCTAGGGAGGAAGAAAATAACATAAATATTCATCCAATGACACAAACGAACTTATTGGATGCAAAAGACTGGTTAGAAACCCTAATTGGACAAGAATAAGCCTAGGGAGGGCTAAAATAACTTATATGTTCATCCAATGAGACAAATGAACTAATTGGATGCACAAGATTGGTTTAAAACCCTAATTGGACAAGAATAAGCCAAGGGAGGACGAAAATGACCTAAGTGTTCATCAAGTGACACAAAAACACCTATTGGATGCACAACTTGATTTAAAAACCCTAATTTGACTCGAATAAGCCTAGGGAGGAAGCAAATAACCTAAATATTCATCCAATGACACAAACGAACTTGTTGGTTGCACAAGATTGATTAAAAACCCTAATTAGACAATAATAAGCCTGGTTAGGACGAAAATAACTTAAATGTTCGTCCAATGACACAAACGCACCTATTTGATGCACAAGATTGGTTAAAAACCCGTATTGGACAAGAATTAGCCTAGGGAGGACGAAAATGACATAAATTTTCGACTAATGAGACAAACACACCCATTGGATGCACAAGATTGGTTAAAAACCCAAATTGGACAAGAATAAGCCTAGGGAGGTCGAAAAATGACCTAAATGTTCATCCAACGACACAAAAACACCTATTGGATGCACAAGATCGGTTAAAAACCCAAATGGGACAAGAATAAGCCTACGGAGGACGAAAATGACCTAAATGTTCATCGAATGACACAAATAAACTAATTGGATGCACAAGATTGGTTAAAAACCCTAATTGGACAAGAATAAGCCTGGGGAGGACGAAAATGACATAAATGTTCATCAAATGACACAAAAACACCTATTGGATGCACAAGATTGTTTAAAACCTCTAATTAGACAAGAATATGCCTAGGTACAAAGAAGATGACCTAAATGTTCATCCAATGAGACAAATGAACTAATTGGATGCCATAGGTTGGTTAAAAACCCTAAATGGAAAAGAATTAGCCTAGTGATGACGAAAATGACCTAAATGTTCATCCAATGACACAAACACATCTATTGGATGCACAAGATTGGTTAAAAACCCTAATTCGACTAGAATAATCCTAGGGAGGAAGAAAATAACATAAATATTCATCCAATGACACAAACGAACTTATTGGATGCAAAAGACTGGTTAGAAACCCTAATTGGACAAGAATAAGCCTAGGGAGGGCTAAAATAACTTATATGTTCATCCAATGAGACAAATGAACTAATTGGATGCACAAGATTGGTTTAAAACCCTAATTGGACAAGAATAAGCCAAGGGAGGACGAAAATGACCTAAGTGTTCATCAAGTGACACAAAAACACCTATTGGATGCACAACTTGATTTAAAAACCCTAATTCGACTCGAATAAGCCTTGGGAGGAAGCAAATAACCTAAATATTCATCCAATGACACAAACGAACTTGTTGGATGCACAAGATTGATTAAAAACCCTAATTAGACAATAATAAGCCTGGTTAGGACGAAAATGATTTAAATGTTCGTCCAATGACACAAACGAACCTATTTGATGCACAAGATTGGTTAAAAACCCGTATTGGACAAGAATTAGCCTAGGGAGGACGAAAATGACACAAATTTTCGACTAATGAGACAAACACACCCATTGGATGCACAAGATTGGGTAAAAACCCAAATTGGACAAGAATAAGCCTAGGGAGGTTGAAAAATAACCTAAATGTTCATCCAACGACACAAAAACACCTATTGGATGCACAAGATCGGTTAAAAACCCAAATGGGACAAGAATAAGCCTACGGAGGACGAAAATGACCTAAATGTTCATCGAATGACACAAATAAAATAATTGGATGCACAAGATTGGTTAAATACCCAAATTGGACAAGAATAAGCCTGGGGAGGACGAAAATAACCTAAATGTTCATCGAATGACACAAAAACACCTATTGGATGCACAAGATTGGTTAAAACCTCTAATTAGACAAGAATATGCCTAGGGACGAAGAAAATGACCTAAATGTTCATCCAATGAGACAAATGAACTAATTGGATGCCATAGGTTGGTTAAAAACCCTAAATGGAAAAGAATTAGCCTAGTGATGAAGAAAATGACCTAAATGTTCATCCAATGACACAAACACACCTATTGGATGCACAAGATTGGTTAAAAACCCTAATTCGACTAGAATAATCCTAGGGAGGAAGAAAATAACATAAATATTCATCCAATGACACAAACGAACTTATTGGATGCAAAAGACTGGTTAGAAACCCTAATTGGACAAGAATAAGCCTAGGGAGGGCTAAAATAACCTATATGTTCATCCAATGAGACAAATGAACTAATTGGATGCACAAGATTGGTTTAAAACCCTAATTGGACAAGAATAAGCCAAGGGAGGACGAAAATGGCCTAAGTGTTCATCAAGTGACACAAAAACACCTATTGAATGCGCAAGATTGGTTAAAAACCCTAATTGGACAAGTATAAGCCTAGCGAGGGCGAAAATGACCTAAAAGATCATCCAACGACACAAATGAACTAATTGGATGCACAAGATTGGTTAAAAACCCTAATTGTACAAGAATAAGCTTGGGGAGGACCTAAGTAACCTAAATATTCATCCAATGACACAAACAAACCTATTTGATGCACAAGATTGGTTAAAAACCCAAATGGGACAAGAATAAGCCTACGGAGGACGAAAATGACCTAAATGTTCATCGAATGACACAAATAAACTAATTGGATGCACAAGATTGGTTAAAAACCCTAATTGGACAAGAATAAGCCTGGGGAGAACGAAAATGACCTAAATGTTCATCGAATGACACAAATACACCTATTGAATGCGCAAGATTGGTTAAAAACCCTAATTCGACTACAATAACCCTAGGGAGGAAGAAAATAACATAAATATTCATCCAATGACACAAACGAACTTATTGGATGCACAAGACTGGTTAGAAACCCTAATTGGACAAGAATAAGCCTAGGGAGGGCTAAAATAACTTATATGTTCATCCAATGAGACAGATAAACTAATTGGATGCACAAGATTGGTTTAAAACCCTAATTGGACAAGAATAAGCCTTGGGAGGACGAAAATGACCTAAGTGTTCATCAAGTGACCCAAAAACACCTATTGGATGCACAACTTTAGTTAAAAACCCTAATTCGACTAGAATAAGCCTAGGGAGGAAGCAAATAACCTAAATATTCATCCAATGACACAAACGAACTTATTGGATGCACAAGATCGGTTAAAAACCCAAATGGGACAATAATAAGCCTACGGAGGACGAAAATGACCTAAATGTTCATCGAATGACACAAATAAACTAATTGGATGCACAAGATTGGTTAAAAACCCTAATTGGACAAGAATAAGCCTGGGGAGGCCGAAAATAACTTAAATGTTCATTCAATGACACAAACACACCTGTTGGATGCACATGATTGATTAAAAATCCGAATTGGACAAGAATTTGCGTAGGGAGGACGAAAATGACCAAACTTTTCATATGATGACACAAAAAGAACTTATTGGATGCACAAGATTGGTTAAAAACCCTAATTGGACAAGAATAAGCCTGGGGAGGACGAAAATGACCTAAATGTTCATCGAATGACACAAATAAACTAATTGGATGCACAAGATTGGTTAAAAACCCTAATTGGACAAGAATAAGCCTGGGGAGGACGAAAATAACCTAAATGTTCATCCAATGACACAAACACACCTGTTGGATGCACAAGATTGATTAAAATCCCTAATTGGACAAGAATTAGCCTAGGGAGGACGAAAATGACCAAACTTTTCATATAATGACACAAAATGAACTTATTGGATGCACAAGATTGGTTAAAAACCCTAAATGGACAAGAATAAGCCTGGGGAGGACGAAAATGACATAAATGTTCATCAAATGACACAAAAACACCTATTGGATGCACAAGATTGGTTAAAACCTCTAATTAGACAAGAATATGCCTAGGGACGAAGATAATGACCTAAATGTTCATCCAATGAGACAAATGAACTAATTGGATGCTATAGGTTGGTTAAAAACCCTAAATGGAAAAGAATTAGCCTAGTGATGACGAAAATGACCTAAATGTTCATCCAATGACACAAACACACCTATTGGATGCACAAGATTGGTTAAAAACCCTAATTCGACTAGAATAAGCCTAGGGAGGAAGAAAATAACATAAATATTCATCCAACGACACAAACGAACTTATTGGATGCAAAAGACTGGTTAGAAACCCTAATTGGACAAGAATAAGCCTAGGGAGGGCTAAAATAACTTATATGTTCATCCAATGAGACAAATGAACTAATTGGATGCACAAGATTGGTTTAAAACCCTAATTGGACAAGAATAAGCCAAGGGAGGACGAAAATCACCTAAGTGTTCATCAAGTGACACAAAAACACCTATTGAATGCACAAGATTGGTTAAAAACCCTAATTGGACAAGTATAAGCCTAGCGAGGGCGAAAATGACCTAAAAGTTCATCCAACGACACAAATGAACTAATTGGATGCACAAGATTGGTTAAAAACTCTAATTGTACAAGAATAAGCTTCGGGAGGACCTAAATAACCTAAATATTCATCCAATGACACAAACATACCTATTTGATGCACAAGATTGGTTAAAAACCCTAATTGGACAAGAATTAGACTTGGGAGGACGAAAATGACCAAAATTTTCATATAATGAAACAAACACATCTATTGGATGCACAAGATTGGTTAAAAACCCTTTTTCGACAAGAATAAGCATTGGGAGGAAGAACATAACCTAAATATTCATCCAATGACACAAACGAACTTATTGTATGGACAAGATTGGTTAAAAACCCAAATTGGACAGGAATAAGCCTAGGGAGGGCGAAAATGACCTAAATGTTCATCCAATGAGACAAATGAACTAATTGGATGCAAAAGATTGATTAAAAACCCTAATTAGACAATAATAAGCCTGGTTAGGACGAAAATAACTTAAATGTTCGTCCAATGACACAAACGCACCTATTTGATGCACAAGATTGGTTAAAAACCCGTATTGGACAAGAATTAGCCTACGGAGGACGAAAATAACACAAATTTTCGACTAATGAGACAAACACACCAATTGGATGCACAAGATTGGTTAAAAACCCAAATTGGACAAGAATAAGCCTAGGGAGGTCGAAAAATGACCTAAATGTTCATCCAACGACACAAAAACACCTATTGGATGCACAAGATCGGTTAAAAACCCAAATGGGACAAGAATAAGCCTACGGAGGACGAAAATGACCTAAATATTCATCGAATGACACAAATAAACTAATTGGATGCACAAGATTGGTTAAAAACCCTAACTGGATAAGAATAAGCCTGGGGAGGACGAAAATAACCTAAATGTTCATCCAATGACACAAACACACCTGTTGGATGCACAAGATTGATTAAAAACCCTATTTGGACAAGAATTAGCCTAGGGAGGACGAAAATGACCAAACTTTTCATATAATGACACAAAAAGAACTTATTGGATGCACAAGATTGGTTAGAAACCCTAAATGGACAAGAATAAGCCTAGGGAGGACGAAAATGACATAAATGTTCATCAAATGACACAAAAACACCTATTGGATGCACAAGAATGGTTAAAACCTCTAATTAGACAAGAATATGCCTAGGGACGAAGAAAATGACCTAAATGTTCATCCAATGAGACAAATGAACTAATTGGATGCCATAGGTTGGTTAAAAACCCTAAATGGAAAAGAATTAGCCTAGTGATGACGAAAATGACCTAAATGTTCATCCAATGACACAAACACACCTATTGGATGCACAAGATTGGTTAAAAACCCTAATTCGACTAGAATAAGCCTAGGGAGGAAGAAAATAACATAAATATTCATCCAATGACACAAACGAACTTATTGGATGCAAAAGACTGGTTAGAAACCCTAATTGGACAAGAATAAGCCTAGGGAGGGCTAAAATAACTTATATGTTCATCCAATGAAACAAATGAACTAATTGGATGCACAACATTAGTTTAAAACGCTAATTGGACAAGAATAAGCCAAGGGAGGACGAAAATGACCTAAGTGTTCATCAAGTGACACAAAAACACCTATTGAATGCGCAAGATTGGTTAAAAACCCTAATTGGACAAGTATAAGCCTAGCGAGGGCGAAAATGACCTAAAAGTTCATCCAACGACACAAATGAACTAATTGGATGCACAAGATTGGTTAAAAACCCTAATTGTACAAGAATAAGCTTGGGGAGGACCTAAGTAACCTAAATATTCATCCAATGACACAAACATACCTATTTAATGCACAAGATTGGTTAAAAACCCTAATTGGACAAGAATTCGACTTGGGAGGACGAAAATGACCAAAATTTTCATATAATGAAACAAACACATCTATTGGATGCACAAGATTGGTTAAAAACCCCTTTTCGACAAGAATAAGCATTGGGAGGAAGAACATAACCTAAATATTCTTCCAATGACACAAACGAACTTATTGTATGGACAAGATTGGTTAGAAACCCTAATTGGACAAGAATAAGCCAAGGGAGGGCGAAAATGACCTAAATGTTCATCCAATGGGACAAATGAACTAATTGGATGCACAAGATTGGTTAAAAACCCTAACTGGATAAGAATAAGCCTGGCGAGGACGAAAATAACCTAAATGTTCATCCAATGACACAAACACACCAGTTGGATGCACAAGATTGATTAAAAACCCTAATTGGACAAGAATTAGCCTAGGGAGGACGAAAATGACCAAACTTTTCATATAATGACACAAAAAGAACTTATTGGATGCACAAGATTGGTTAAAAACCTTAAATGGACAAGAATAAGCCTGGGGAGGACGAAAATGAAATAAATGTTCATCGAATGACACAAAAATTCCTATTGGATGCACAAGATTGGTTAAAACCTCTAATTAGACAAGAATATGCCTAGGGACTAAGAAGATGACCTAAATGTTCATCCAATGAGACAAATGAACTAATTGGATGCCATAGGTTGGTTAAAAACCCTAAATGGAAAAGAATTAGCCTAGTGATGACGAAAAATGACCTAAATGTTCATCCAATGACACAAACACACCTATTGGATGCACAAGATTGGTTAAAAACGCTAATTCGACTAGAATAAGCCTAGGGAGGAAGAAAATAACATAAATATTCATCCAATGACACAAACGAACTTATTGGATGCAAAAGACTGGTTAGAAACCCTAATTGGACAAGAATAAGCCTAGGGAGGGCTAAAATAACCTATATGTTCATCCAATGAGACAAATGAACTAATTGGATGCACAAGATTGGATTAAAACCCTAATTGGACAAGAATAAGCCAAGGGAGGACGAAAATGGCCTAAGTGTTCATCAAGTGACACAAAAACACCTATTAAATGCGCAAGATTGGTTAAAAACCCTAATTGGACAAGTATAAGCCTAGCGAGGGCGAAAATGACCTAAAAGTTCATGCAACGACACAAATGAACTAATTGGATGCACAAGATTGGTTAAAAACCCTAATTGTACAAGAATAAGCTTGGGGAGGACCTAAGTAACCTAAATATTCATCCAATGACACAAACAAACCTATTTGATGCACAAGATTGGTTAAAAACCCAAATTGGACAAGAATTAGACTTGGGAGGACGAAAATGACCAAAATTTTCATATAATAAAACAAACACATCTATTGGATGCACAAGATTGGTTAAAAACCCTTTTTCGACAAGAATAAGCATTGGGAGGAAGAACATAACCTAAATATTCATCCAATGACACAAACGAACTTATTGTATGGACAAGATTGGTTAAAAACCCAAATTGGACAGGAATAAGCCTAGGAAGGGCGGAAATGACCTAAATGTTCATCCAATGAGACAAATGAACTAATTGGATGCACAAGATTGATTAAAAACCCTAATTAGACAATAATAAGCTTGGTTAGGACGAAAATAACTTAAATGTTCGTCCAATGACACAAACGCACCTATTTGATGCACAAGATTGGTTAAAAACCCGTATTGGACAAGAATTAGCCTAGGGAGAACGAAAATGACACAAATTTTCGACTAATGAGACAAACACACCCATTGGATGCACAAGATTGGTTAAAAACCCAAATTGGACAAGAATAAGCCTAGGGAGGTCGAAAAATGACCTAAATGTTCATCCAACGACACAAAAACACCTATTGGATGCACAAGATCGGTTAAAAACCCAAATGGGACAAGAATAAGCCTACGGAGGACGAAAATGACCTAAATGTTCATCGAATGACACAAATAAACTAATTGGATGCACAAGATTGGATAAAAACCCTAATTGGACAAGAATAAGCCTGGGGAGGACGAAAATAACCTAAATGTCCATCCAATGACACAAACACACCTGTTGGATGCACAAGATTGATTAAAAACGCTAATTGGACAAGAATTAGCCTAGGGAGGACGAAAATGACCAAACTTTTCATATAATGACACAAAAAGAACTTATTGGATGCACAAGATTGGTTAAAAACCCTAAATGGACAAGAATAAGCCTGGGGAGGACGAAAATGAAATAAATGTTCATCGAATGACACAAAAATTCCTATTGGATGCACAAGATTGGTTAAAACCTCTAATTAGACAAGAATATGCCTAGGGACTAAGAAAATTACCTAAATGTTCATCCAATGAGACAAATGAACTAATTGGATGCCATAGGTTGGTTAAAAACCCTAAATGGAAAAGAATTAGCCTAGTGATGACGAAAATGACCTAAATGTTCATCCAATGACACAAACACACCTATTGGATGAACAAGATTGGTTAAAAACCTTAATTCGACTAGAATAAGCCTAGGGAGGAAGAAAATAACATAAATATTCATCCAATGACACAAACGAACTTATTGGATGCAAAAGACTGGTTAGAAACCCTAATTGGACAAGAATAAGCCTAGGGAGGGCTAAAATAACCTATATGTTCATCCAATGAGACAAATGAACTAATTGGATGCACAAGATTGGTTTAAAACCCTAATTGGACAAGAATAAGCCAAGGGAGGACGAAAATGGCCTAAGTGTTCATCAAGTGACACAAAAACACCTATTGAATGCGCAAGATTGGTTAAAAACCCTAATTGGACAAGTATAAGCCTAGCGAGGGCGAAAATGACCTAAAAGTTCATCCAACGACACAAATGAACTAATTGGATGCACAAGATTGGTTAAAAACCCTAATTGTACAAGAATAAGCTTGGGGAGGACCTAAGTAACCTAAATATTCATCCAATGACACAAACAAACCTATTTGATGCACAATATTAGTTAAAAACCCAAATTGGACAAGAATTAGACTTGGGAGGACGAAAATGACCAAAATTTTTATATAATGAAACAAACACATCTATTGGATGCACAAGATTGGTTAAAAACCCTTTTTCGACAAGAATAAGCATTGGGAGGAAGAACATAACCTAAATATTCATCCAATGACACAAACGAACTTATTGTATGGACAAGATTGGTTAAAAACCCAAATTGGACAGGAATAAGCCTAGGGAGGGCGGAAATGACCTAAATGTTCATCCAATGAGACAAATGAACTAATTGGATGCACAAGATTGATTAAAAACCCTAATTAGACAATAATAAGCTTGGTTAGGACGAAAATAACTTAAATGTTCGTCCAATGACACAAACGCACCTATTTGATGCACAAGATTGGTTAAAAACCCGTATTGGACAAGAATTAGCCTAGGGAGAACGAAAATGACACAAATTTTCGACTAATGAGACAAACACACCCATTGGATGCACAAGATTGGTTAAAAACCCAAATTGGACAAGAATAAGCCTAGGGAGGTCGAAAAATGACCTAAATGTTCATCCAACGACACAAAAACACCTATTGGATGCACAAGATCGGTTAAAAACCCAAATGGGACAAGAATAAGCCTACGGAGGACGAAAATGACCTAAATGTTCATCGAATGACACAAATAAACTAATTGGATGCACAAGATTGGATAAAAACCCTAATTGGACAAGAATAAGCCTGGGGAGGACGAAAATAACCTAAATGTCCATCCAATGACACAAACACACCTGTTGGATGCACAAGATTGATTAAAAACGCTAATTGGACAAGAATTAGCCTAGGGAGGACGAAAATGACCAAACTTTTCATATAATGACACAAAAAGAACTTATTGGATGCACAAGATTGGTTAAAAACCCTAAATGGACAAGAATAAGCCTGGGGAGGACGAAAATGAAATAAATGTTCATCGAATGACACAAAAATTCCTATTGGATGCACAAGATTGGTTAAAACCTCTAATTAGACAAGAATATGCCTAGGGACTAAGAAAATTACCTAAATGTTCATCCAATGAGACAAATGAACTAATTGGATGCCATAGGTTGGTTAAAAACCCTAAATGGAAAAGAATTAGCCTAGTGATGACGAAAATGACCTAAATGTTCATCCAATGACACAAACACACCTATTGGATGAACAAGATTGGTTAAAAACCTTAATTCGACTAGAATAAGCCTAGGGAGGAAGAAAATAACATAAATATTCATCCAATGACACAAACGAACTTATTGGATGCAAAAGACTGGTTAGAAACCCTAATTGGACAAGAATAAGCCTAGGGAGGGCTAAAATAACCTATATGTTCATCCAATGAGACAAATGAACTAATTGGATGCACAAGATTGGTTTAAAACCCTAATTGGACAAGAATAAGCCAAGGGAGGACGAAAATGGCCTAAGTGTTCATCAAGTGACACAAAAACACCTATTGAATGCGCAAGATTGGTTAAAAACCCTAATTGGACAAGTATAAGCCTAGCGAGGGCGAAAATGACCTAAAAGTTCATCCAACGACACAAATGAACTAATTGGATGCACAAGATTGGTTAAAAACCCTAATTGTACAAGAATAAGCTTGGGGAGGACCTAAGTAACCTAAATATTCATCCAATGACACAAACAAACCTATTTGATGCACAATATTAGTTAAAAACCCAAATTGGACAAGAATTAGACTTGGGAGGACGAAAATGACCAAAATTTTTATATAATGAAACAAACACATCTATTGGATGCACAAGATTGGTTAAAAACCCTTTTTCGACAAGAATAAGCATTGGGAGGAAGAACATAACCTAAATATTCATCCAATGACACAAACGAACTTATTGTATGGACAAGATTGGTTAAAAACCCAAATTGGACAGGAATAAGCCTAGGGAGGGCGGAAATGACCTAAATGTTCATCCAATGAGACAAATGAACTAATTGGATGCACAAGATTGATTAAAAACCCTAATTAGACAATAATAAGCTTGGTTAGGACGAAAATAACTTAAATGTTCGTCCAATGACACAAACGCACCTATTTGATGCACAAGATTGGTTAAAAACCCGTATTGGACAAGAATTAGCCTAGGGAGAACGAAAATGACACAAATTTTCGACTAATGAGACAAACACACCCATTGGATGCACAAGATTGGTTAAAAACCCAAATTGGACAAGAATAAGCCTAGGGAGGTCGAAAAATGACCTAAATGTTCATCCAACGACACAAAAACACCTATTGGATGCACAAGATCGGTTAAAAACCCAAATGGGACAAGAATAAGCCTACGGAGGACGAAAATGACCTAAATATTCATCGAATGACACAAATAAACTAATTGGATGCACAAGATTGGTTAAAAACCCTAACTGGATAAGAATAAGCCTGGGGAGGACGAAAATAACCTAAATGTTCATCCAATGACACAAACACACCTGTTGGATGCACAAGATTGATTAAAAACCCTATTTGGACAAGAATTAGCCTAGGGAGGACGAAAATGACCAAACTTTTCATATAATGACACAAAAAGAACTTATTGGATGCACAAGATTGGTTAAAAACCCTAAATGGACAAGAATAAGCCTAGGGAGGACGAAAATGACATAAATGTTCATCAAATGACACAAAAACACCTATTGGATGCACAAGAATGGTTAAAACCTCTAATTAGACAAGAATATGCCTAGGGACGAAGAAAATGACCTAAATGTTCATCCAATGAGACAAATGAACTAATTGGATGCCATAGGTTGGTTAAAAACCCTAAATGGAAAAGAATTAGCCTAGTGATGACGAAAATGACCTAAATGTTCATCCAATGACACAAACACACCTATTGGATGCACAAGATTGGTTAAAAACCCTAATTCGACTAGAATAAGCCTAGGGAGGAAGAAAATAACATAAATATTCATCCAATGACACAAACGAACTTATTGGATGCAAAAGACTGGTTAGAAACCCTAATTGGACAAGAATAAGCCTAGGGAGGGCTAAAATAACTTATATGTTCATCCAATGAAACAAATGAACTAATTGGATGCACAACATTAGTTTAAAACGCTAATTGGACAAGAATAAGCCAAGGGAGGACGAAAATGACCTAAGTGTTCATCAAGTGACACAAAAACACCTATTGAATGCGCAAGATTGGTTAAAAACCCTAATTGGACAAGTATAAGCCTAGCGAGGGCGAAAATGACCTAAAAGTTCATCCAACGACACAAATGAACTAATTGGATGCACAAGATTGGTTAAAAACCCTAATTGTACAAGAATAAGCTTGGGGAGGACCTAAATAACCTAAATATTCATCCAATGACACAAACATACCTATTTAATGCACAAGATTGGTTAAAAACCCTAATTGGACAAGAATTCGACTTGGGAGGACGAAAATGACCAAAATTTTCATATAATGAAACAAACACATCTATTGGATGCACAAGATTGGTTAAAAACCCCTTTTCGACAAGAATAAGCATTGGGAGGAAGAACATAACCTAAATATTCTTCCAATGACACAAACGAACTTATTGTATGGACAAGATTGGTTAGAAACCCTAATTGGACAAGAATAAGCCAAGGGAGGGCGAAAATGACCTAAATGTTCATCCAATGAGACAAATGAACTAATTGGATGCACAAGATTGGTTAAAAACCCTAACTGGATAAGAATAAGCCTGGGGAGGACGAAAATAACCTAAATGTTCATCCAATGACACAAACACACCAGTTGGATGCACAAGATTGATTAAAAACCCTAATTGGACAAGAATTAGCCTAGGGAGGACGAAAATGACCAAACTTTTCATATAATGACACAAAAACAACTTATTGGATGCACAAGATTGGTTAAAAACCCTAAATGGACAAGAATAAGCCTGGGGAGGACGAAAATGAAATAAATGTTCATCGAATGACACAAAAATTCCTATTGGATGCACAAGATTGGTTAAAACCTCTAATTAGACAAGAATATGCCTAGGGACTAAGAAGATGACCTAAATGTTCATCCAATGAGACAAATGAACTAATTGGATGCCATAGGTTGGTTAAAAACCCTAAATGGAAAAGAATTAGCCTAGTGATGACGAAAAATGACCTAAATGTTCATCCAATGACACAAACACACCTATTGGATGCACAAGATTGGTTAAAAACGCTAATTCGACTAGAATAAGCCTAGGGAGGAAGAAAATAACATAAATATTCATCCAATGACACAAACGAACTTATTGGATGCAAAAGACTGGTTAGAAACCCTAATTGGAGAAGAATAAGCCTAGGGAGGGCTAAAATAACCTATATGTTCATCCAATGAGACAAATGAACTAATTGGATGCACAAGATTGGATTAAAACCCTAATTGGACAAGAATAAGCCAAGGGAGGACGAAAATGGCCTAAGTGTTCATCAAGTGACACAAAAACACCTATTAAATGCGCAAGATTGGTTAAAAACCCTAATTGGACAAGTATAAGCCTAGCGAGGGCGAAAATGACCTAAAAGTTCATCCAACGACACAAATGAACTAATTGGATGCACAAGATTGGTTAAAAACCCTAATTGTACAAGAATAAGCTTGGGGAGGACCTAAGTAACCTAAATATTCATCCAATGACACAAACAAACCTATTTGATGCACAAGATTGGTTAAAAACCCAAATTGGACAAGAATTAGACTTGGGAGGACGAAAATGACCAAAATTTTCATATAATAAAACAAACACATCTATTGGATGCACAAGATTGGTTAAAAACCCTTTTTCGACAAGAATAAGCATTGGGAGGAAGAACATAACCTAAATATTCATCCAATGACACAAACGAACTTATTGTATGGACAAGATTGGTTAAAAACCCAAATTGGACAGGAATAAGCCTAGGGAGGGCGGAAATGACCTAAATGTTCATCCAATGAGACAAATGAACTAATTGGATGCACAAGATTGATTAAAAACCCTAATTAGACAATAATAAGCTTGGTTAGGACGAAAATAACTTAAATGTTCGTCCAATGACACAAACGCACCTATTTGATGCACAAGATTGGTTAAAAACCCGTATTGGACAAGAATTAGCCTAGGGAGAACGAAAATGACACAAATTTTCGACTAATGAGACAAACACACCCATTGGATGCACAAGATTGGTTAAAAACCCAAATTGGACAAGAATAAGCCTAGGGAGATCGAAAAATGACCTAAATTTTCATCCAACGACACAAAAACACCTATTGGATGCACAAGATCGGTTAAAAACCCAAATGGGACAAGAATAAGCCTACGGAGGACGAAAATGACCTAAATGTTCATCGAATGACACAAATAAACTAATTGGATGCACAAGATTGGTTAAAAACCCTAATTGGACAAGAATAAGCCTGGGGAGGACGAAAATAACCTAAATGTCCATCCAATGACACAAACACACCTGTTGGATGCACAAGATTGATTAAAAACGCTAATTGGACAAGAATTAGCCTAGGGAGGACGAAAATGACCAAACTTTTCATATAATGACACAAAAAGAACTTATTGGATGCACAAGATTGGTTAAAAACCCTAAATGGACAAGAATAAGCCTGGGGAGGACGAAAATGAAATAAATGTTCATCGAATGACACAAAAATTCCTATTGGATGCACAAGATTGGTTAAAACCTCTAATTAGACAAGAATATGCCTAGGGACTAAGAAAATGACCTAAATGTTCATCCAATGAGACAAATGAACTAATTGGATGCCATAGGTTGGTTAAAAACCCTAAATGGAAAAGAATTAGCCTAGTGATGACGAAAATGACCTAAATGTTCATCCAATGACACAAACACACCTATTGGATGAACAAGATTGGTTAAAAACCTTAATTCGACTAGAATAAGCCTAGGGAGGAAGAAAATAACATAAATATTCATCCAATGACACAAACGAACTTATTGGATGCAAAAGACTGGTTAGAAACCCTAATTGGACAAGAATAAGCCTAGGGAGGGCTAAAATAACCTATATGTTCATCCAATGAGACAAATGAACTAATTGGATGCACAAGATTGGTTTAAAACCCTAATTGGACAAGAATAAGCCAAGGGAGGACGAAAATGGCCTAAGTGTTCATCAAGTGACACAAAAACACCTATTGAATGCGCAAGATTGGTTAAAAACCCTAATTGGACAAGTATAAGCCTAGCGAGGGCGAAAATGACCTAAAAGTTCATCCAACGACACAAAAGAACTAATTGGATGCACAAGATTGGATTAAAACCCTAATTGGACAAGAATAAGCCAAGGGAGGACGAAAATGGCCTAAGTGTTCATCAAGTGAAACAAAAACACCTATTAAATGCGCAAGATTGGTTAAAAACCCTAATTGGACAAGTATAAGCCTAGCGAGGGCGAAAATGACCTAAAAGTTCATCCAACGACACAAATGAACTAATTGGATGCACAAGATTGGTTAAAAACCCTAATTGTACAAGAATAAGCTTGGGGAGGACCTAAGTAACCTAAATATTCATCCAATGACACAAACAAACCTATTTGATGCACAAGATTAGTTAAAAACCCAAATTGGACAAGAATTAGACTTGGGAGGACGAAAATGACCAAAATTTTTATATAATGAAACAAACACATCTATTGGATGCACAAGATTGGTTAAAAACCCTTTTTCGACAAGAATAAGCATTGGGAGGAAGAACATAACCTAAATATTCATCCAATGACACAAACGAACTTATTGTATGGACAAGATTGGTTAAAAACCCAAATTGGACAGGAATAAGCCTAGGGAGGGCGGAAATGACCTAAATGTTCATCCAATGAGACAAATGAACTAATTGGATGCACAAGATTGATTAAAAACCCTAATTAGACAATAATAAGCTTGGTTAGGACGAAAATAACTTAAATGTTCGTCCAATGACACAAACGCACCTATTTGATGCACAAGATTGGTTAAAAACCCGTATTGGACAAGAATTAGCCTAGCGAGAACGAAAATGACACAAATTTCGACTAATGAGACAAACACACCCATTGGATGCACAAGATTGGTTAAAAACCCAAATTGGACAAGAATAAGCCTAGGGAGGTCGAAAAATGACCTAAATGTTCATCCAACGACACAAAAACACCTATTGGATGCACAAGATCGGTTAAAAACCCAAATGGGACAAGAATAAGCCTACGGAGGACGAAAATGACCTAAATGTTCATCGAATGACACAAATAAACTAATTGGATGCACAAGATTGGTTAAAAACCCTAATTGGACAAGAATAAGCCTGGGGAGGACGAAAATAACCTAAATGTCCATCCAATGACACAAACACACCTGTTGGATGCACAAGATTGATTAAAAACGCTAATTGGACAAGAATTAGCCTAGGGAGGACGAAAATGACCAAACTTTTCATATAATGACACAAAAAGAACTTATTGGATGCACAAGATTGGTTAAAAACCCTAAATGGACAAGAATAAGCCTGGGGAGGACGAAAATGAAATAAATGTTCATCGAATGACACAAAAATTCCTATTGGATGCACAAGATTGGTTAAAACCTCTAATTAGACAAGAATATGCCTAGGGACTAAGAAAATGACCTAAATGTTCATCCAATGAGACAAATAAACTAATTGGATGCCATAGGTTGGTTAAAAACCCTAAATGGAAAAGAATTAGCCTAGTGATGACGAAAATGACCTAAATGTTCATCCAATGACACAAACACACCTATTGGATGCACAAGATTGGTTAAAAACCTTAATTCGACTAGAATAAGCCTAGGGAGGAAGAAAATAACATAAATATTCATCCAATGACACAAACGAACTTATTGGTTGCAAAAGACTGGTTAGAAACCCTAATTGGACAAGAATAAGCCTAGGGAGGGCTAAAATAACTTATATGTTCATCCAATGAGACAAATGAACTAATTGGATGCACAAGATTGGTTTAAAACCCTAATTGGACAAGAATAAGCCAAGGGAGGAC
The DNA here is from genome assembly GCA_037974835.1 of Cicer judaicum. NCBI lineage: Eukaryota > Viridiplantae > Streptophyta > Magnoliopsida > Fabales > Fabaceae > Cicer > Cicer judaicum. The sequence continues at coordinate 22,595 of JBBPBS010000072.1, forward strand.
GAAAATGACCTAAGTGTTCATCAAGTGACACAAAAACACCTATTGGATGCACAACTTGATTTAAAAACCCTAATTTGACTCGAATAAGCCTAGGCAGGAAGCAAATAACCTAAATATTCATCCAATGACACAAACGAACTTGTTGGATGCACAAGATTGATTAAAAACCCTAATTAGACAATAATAAGCCTGGTTAGGACGAAAATGATTTAAATGTTCGTCCAATGACACAAACGCACCTATTTGATGCACAAGATTGGTTAAAAACCCGTATTGGACAAGAATTAGCCTAGGGAGGACGAAAATGACACAAATTTTCGATTAATGAGACAAACACACCCATTGGATGCACAAGATTGGTTAAAAACCCAAATTGGACAAGAATAAGCCTAGGGAGGTCGAAAAATGACCTAAATGTTCATCCAACGACACAAAAACACCTATTGGATGCACAAGATCGGTTAAAAACCCAAATGGGACAAGAATAAACCTACGGAGGACGAAAATGACCTAAATGTTCATCGAATGACACAAATAAACTAATTGGATGCACAAGATTGGTTAAAAACCCTAATTGGACAAGAATAAGCCTGGGGAGGACGAAAATAACCTAAATGTTCATCCAATGACACAAACACACGTGTTGGATGCACAAGATTGATTAAAAACCCTAATTGGACAAGAATTAGCCTAGGGAGGACGAAAATGACCAAACTTTTCATATAATGACACAAAAAGAACTTATTGGATGCACAAGATGGGTTAAAAACCCTAAATGGACAAGAATAAGCCTAGGGAGGACGAAAATGACATAAATGTTCATCGAATGACACAAAAACACCTATTGGATGCACATAGGTTGGTTAAAAACCCTAAATGGAAAAGAATTAGCCTAGTGATGACGAAAATGACCTAAATGTTCATCCAATGACACAAACACACCTATTGGATGCACAAGATTGGTTAAAAACCCTAATTCGACTAGAATAAGCCTAGGGAGGAAGAAAATAACATAAATATTCATCCAATGACACAAACGAACTTATTGGATGCAAAAGACTGGTTAGAAACCCTAATTGGACAAGAATAAGCCTAGGGAGGGCTAAAATAACCTATATGTTCATCCAATGAGACAAATGAACTAATTGGATGCACAAGATTGGTTTAAAACCCTAATTGGACAAGAATAAGCCAAGGGAGGACGAAAATGGCCTAAGTGTTCATCAAGTGACACAAAAACACCTATTGTATGCGCAAGATTGGTTAAAAACCCTAATTGGACAAGTATAAGCCTAGCGAGGGCGAAAATGACCTAAAAGTTCATCCAACGACACAAATGAACTAATTGGATGCACAAGATTGGTTAAAAACCCTAATTGTACAAGAATAAGCTTGGGGAGGACCTAAGTAACCTAAATATTCTTCCAATGACACAAACTAACCTATTTGATGCACAAGATTGGTTAAAAACCCAAATTGGACAAGAATTAGACTTGGGAGGACGAAAATGACCAAAATTTTCATATAATGAAACAAACACATCTATTGGATGCACAAGATTGGTTAAAAACCCTTTTTCGACAAGAATAAGCATTGGGAGGAAGAACATAACCTAAATATTCATCCAATGACACAATCGAACTTATTGTATGGACAAGATTGGTTAAAAACCCAAATTGGACAGGAATAAGCCTAGGGAGGGCGGAAATGACCTAAATTTTCATCCAATGAGACAAATGAACTAATTGGATGCACACGATTGATTAAAAACCCTAATTAGACAATAATAAGCTTGGTTAGGACGAAAATAACTTAATTGTTCGTCCAATGACACAAACGCACCTATTTGATGCACAAGATTGGTTAAAAACCCATATTGGACAAGAATTAGCCTAGGGAGGACGAAAATGACACAAATTTTCGACTAATGAGACAAACACACGCATTGGATGCACAAGATTGGTTAAAAACCCAAATTGGACAAGAATAAGCCTAGGGAGGTCGAAAAATGACCTAAATGTTCATCCAACGACACAAAAACACCTATTGGATGCACAAGATCGGTTAAAAACCCAAATGGGACAAGAATAAGCCTACGGAGGACGAAAATGACCTAAATGTTCATCGAATGACACAAATAAACTAATTGGATGCACAAGATTGGTTAAAAACCCTAATTGGAAAAGAATAAGCCTGGGGAGGACGAAAATAACCTAAATGTTCATCCAATGACACAAACACACGTGTTGGATGCACAAGATTGATTAAAAACCCTAATTGGACAAGAATTAGCCTAGGGAGGACGAAAATGACCAAACTTTTCATATAATGACACAAAAAGAACTTATTGGATTCAAAAGATTGGTTAAAAACCCTAAATGGACAAGAATAAGCCTGGGGAGGACGAAAATGACATAAATTGTCATCAAATGGCACAAAAACACCTATTGGATGCACAAGATTGGTGAAAACCTCTAATTAGACAAGAATATGCCTAGGGACGAAGAAAATGACCTAAATGTTCATCCAATGAGACAAATGAACTAATTGGATGCCATAGGTTGGTGAAAAATCCTAAATGGAAAAGAATTAGCCTAGTGATGACGAAAATGACCTAAATGTTCATCCAATGACACAAACACACCTATTGGATGCACAAGATTGGTTAAAAACCCTAATTCGACTAGAATAAGCCTAGGGAGGAAGAAAATAACATAAATATTCATCCAATGACACAAACGAACTTATTGGATGCAAAAGACTGGTTAGAAACCCTAATTGGACAAGAATAAGCCTAGGGAGGGCTCAAATAACTTATATGTTCATCCAATGAGACAAATGAACTAATTGGATGCACAACATTGGTTTAAAACCCTAATTGGACAAGAATAAGCCAAGGGAGGACGAAAATGACCTAAGTGTTCATCAAGTGACACAAAAACACCTATTGGATGCACAACTTGATTTAAAAACCCTAATTCGACTCGAATAAGCCTAGGGAGGAAGCAAATAACCTAAATATTCATCCAATGACACAAACGAACTTGTTGGATGCACAAGATTGATTAAAAACCCTAATTAGACAATAATAAGCCTGGTTAGGACGAAAATAACTTAAATGTTCGTCCAATGACACAAACGCACCTATTTGATGCACAAGATTGGTTAAAAACCCGTATTGGACAAGAATTAGCCTAGGGAGGACGAAAATGACACACATTTTCGACTAATGAGACAAACACACCCATTGGATGCACAAGATTGGTTAAAAACCCAAATTGGACAAGAATAAGCCTAGGGAGGTCGAAAAATGACCTAAATGTTCATCCAACGACACGAAAACACGTATTGGATGCACAAGATCGGTTAAAAACCCAAATGGGACAAGAATAAGCCTACGGAGGACGAAAATGACCTAAATGTTCATCGAATGACACAAATAAACTAATTGGATGCACAAGATTGGTTAAAAACCCTAATTGGACAAGAATAATCCTGGGGAGGACGAATATAACCTAAATGTTCATCAAATGACACAAACACACGTGTTGGATGCACAAGATTGATTAAAAACCCTAATTGGACAAGAATTAGCCTAGGGAGGACGAAAATGACCAAACTTTTCATATAATGACACAAAAAGAACTTATTGGATGCAAAAGATTAGTTAAAAACCCTAAATGGACAAGAATAAGCCTCGGGAGGACGAAAATGACATAAATGTTCATCAAATGACACAAAAACGCCTATTGGATGCACAAGATTGGTTAAAACCTCTAATTAGACAAGAATATGCCTAGGGACAAAGAAAATGACCTAAATGTTCATCCAATGAGACAAATGAACTAATTGGATGCCATAGGTTGGTTAAAAACCCTAAATGGAAAAGAATTAGCCTAGTGATGACGAAAATGACCTAAATGTTCATCCAATGACACAAACACATCTATTGGATGCACAAGATTGGTTAAAAACCCAAATTTGACTAGAATAATCCTAGGGAGGAAGAAAATAACATAAATATTCATCCAATGACACAAACGAACTTATTGGATGCAAAAGACTGGTTAGAAACCCTATTTGGACAAGAATAAGCCTAGGGAGGGCTAAAATAACTTATATGTTCATCCAATGAGACAAATGAACTAATTGGATGCACAAGATTGGCTTAAAACCCTAATTGGACAAGAATAAGCCAAGGGAGGACGAAAATGACCTAAGTGTTCATCAAGTGACACAAAAACACCTATTGGATGCACAACTTGATTTAAAAACCCTAATTCGACTCGAATAAGCCTAAGGAGAAAGCAAATAACCTAAATATTCATCCAATGACACAAACGAACTTGTTGGATGCACAAGATTGATTAAAAACCCTAATTAGACAATAATAAGCCTGGTTAGGACGAAAATGATTTAAATGTTCGTCCAATGACACAAACGCACCTATTTGATGCACAAGATTGATTAAAAACCCGTATTGGACAAGAATTAGCCTAGGGAGGACGAAAATGACACAAATTTTCGACTAATGAGACAAACACACCCATTCGATGCACAAGATTGGTTAAAAACCCAAATTGGACAAGAATAAGCCTAGGGAGGTCGAAAAATGACCTAAATGTTCATCCAACGACACAAAAACACCTATTGGATGCACAATATCGGTTAAAAACCCAAATGGGACAAGAATAAGCCTACGGAGGACGAAAATGACCTAAATGTTCATCGAATGACACAAATAAACTAATTGGATGCACAAGATTGGTTAAAAACCCTAATTGGACAAGAATAAGCCTGGGGAGGACGAAAATAACCTAAATGTTCATCCAATGACACAAACACACCTGTTGGAAGCACAAGATTGATTAAAAACCCTAATTGGACAAGAATTAGCCTAGGGAGGACGAAAATGACCAAACTTTTCATATAATGACACAAAAAGAACTTATTGGATGCACAAGATTGGTTAAAAACCCTAAATGGACAAGAATAAGCCTGGGGAGGACGAAAATGACATAAATGTTCATCCAATGACACAAAAACACCTATTGGATGCACAAGATTGGTTAAAACTTCTAATTAGACAAGAATATGCCTAGGGACGAAGAAAATGACCTAAATGTTCATCCAATGAGACAAATGAACTAATTGGATGCCATAGGTTGGTTAAAAACCCTAAATGGAAAAGAATTAGCCTAGTGATGACGAAAATGACCTAAATGTTCATCCAATAACAAAGACATCTATTGGATGCACAAGATTGGTTAAAAACCCTTTTTCGACAAGAATTAGCATCGGGAGGAAGAACATAACCTAAATATTCATCCAATGACACAAACGAACTTATTGTATGGACAAGATTGGTTAAAAACCCAAATTGGACAGGAATAAGCCTAGGGAGGGCGAAAATGACCTAAATGTTCATCCAATGAGACAAATGAACTAATTGGATGCATAAGATTGATTAAAAACCCTAATTAGACAATAATAAGCTTGGTTAGGACAAAAATAACTTAAATGTTCGTCCAATGACACAAATGCACCTATTTGATGCACAAGATTGGTTAAAAACCCGTATTGGACAAGAATTAGCCTAGGGAGGACGAAAATGACACAAATTTTCGACTAATGAGACAAACACACCCATTGGATGCACAAGATTGGTTAAAAACCCAAATTGGACAAGAATAAGCCTAGGGAGGTCGAAAAATGACCTAAATGTTCATCCAACGACACAAAAACACCTATTGGATGCACAAGATCGTTTAAAAACCCAAATGGGACAAGAAAAAGCCTACGGAGGATGAAAATGACCTAAATGTTCATCGAATGACACAAATAAACTAATTGGATGCACAAGATTGGTTAAAAACCCTAATTGGACAAGAATAAGCCTGGGGAGGACGAAAATAACCTAAATGTTCATCCAATGACACAAACACACCTGTTGGATGCACAAGATTGATTAAAAACCCTAATTGGACAAGAATTAGCCTAGGGAGGACGAAAATGACCAAACTTTTCATATAATGACACAAAAAGAACTTATTGGATGCACAAGATTGGTTAAAAACCCTAAATGGACAAGAATAAGCCTATGGAGGACGAAAATGACATAAATGTTCATCGAATGACACAAAAACACCTATTGGATGCACAAGATTGGTTAAAACCTCTAATTAGACAAGAATATGCCTAGGGACGAAGAAAATGACCTAAATGTTCATCCAATGAGACAAATGAACTAATTGGATGCCATAGGTTGGTTAAAAACCCTAAATGGAAAAGAATTAGCCTAGTGATGATGAAAATGACCTAAATGTTCATCCAATGACACAAACACACCTATTGGATGCACAAGATTGGTTAAAAACCCTAATTCGACTAGAATATGCTTAGAGAGGAAGCAAATAACATAAATATTCATCCAATGACACAAACGAACTTATTGGATGCAAAAGACTGTTTAGAAACCCTAATTGGAAGAGAATTAGTCTAGTGATGAAGAAAATGACCTAAATGTTCATCCAATGACACAAACACACCTAATGGATGCACAAGATTGGTTAAAAACCCAAATTGGACAAGAATTAGCCTAGGGAAGACGAAAATGACCTAAATGTTCATCGCATGACCCAAACACACCTATTGAATGCGCAAGATTGGTTAAAAATCCTAATTTGACAAGAATAAGCCTAGCGAGGGCGAAAATGACCTAAAAGTTCATCCAACGACACAAATGAACTAATTGGATGCACAAGATTGGTTAAAACCCTAATTGTACAAGAATAAGCTTGGGGAGGACTTAAATAACCTAAATATTCATCTAATGACACAAACATACCTATTTCATGCACAAGATTGGTTAAAAACCCTAATTGGACAAGAATTAGACTTAGGAGGACGAAAATGACACAAATTTTCGACTAATGAGACAAAACACACATTGGATGCACAAGATTGGTTAAAAACCCAAATTGGACAAGAATAAGCCTAGGCAGGTCGAAAAATGACCTAAATGTTCATCCAACGACACAAAAACACCTATTGGATGCACAAGATCGGTTAAAAACCCAAATGGGACGAGAATAAGCCTACGGAAGACGAAAATGACCTAAATGTTCATCGAATGACACAAATAAATTAATTGGATGCACAAGATTGGTTAAAAACCCTAATTGGATGCACAAGATTGGTTAAAAACCCTAATTGGATAAGAATAAGCCTGGGGAGGACGAAAATAACCTAAATGTTCGTCCAATGACACAAACACACCTGTTGGATGCACATGATTGATTAAAAACCCTAATTGGACAAGAATTTGCCTAGGTAGGACGAAAATGACCAAACTTTTCATATAATGACACAAAAAGAACATATTGGATGCACAAGATTGGTTAAAAACCCTAATTGGACAAGAATAAGCCTGGGGACGACGAAAATGACCTAAATGTTCATCGAATGACACAAATACACCTATTAAATGCGCAAGATTGGTTAAAACCTCTAATTAGACACGAATAAGCCTAGGGACGAAGAAAATGACCTAGATGTTCATCCAATGAGACAAATGAACTAATTGGATGCCATAGATTGGTTAAAAACCCTAATTGGACAAGAATAAGCCTGGGGAGGACGAAAATGACCTAAATGTTCATGGAATGACACAAATACACCTATTAAATGCGCAAGATTGGTTAAAAACCCTAATTCGACTAGAATAACCCTAGGGAGGAAGAAAATAACATAAATATTCATCCAATGACACAAACGAACTTATTGGATGCACAAGACTGGTTAGAAACCCTAATTGGACAAGAACAAGCCTAGGGAGGCCTAAAATAACTTA
>JBBPBS010000072.1:30684-53072 GCA_037974835.1 Cicer judaicum
TAATTCGACTAGAATAACCCTAGGGAGGAAGAAAATAACATAAATATTCATCCAATGACACAAACGAACTTATTGGATGCACAAGACTGGTTAGAAACCCTAATTGGACAAGAACAAGCCTAGGGAGGCCTAAAATAACTTACATGTTCATCCAATGAGACATATGAACTAATTGGATGCACAAGATTGGTTTAAAACCCTAATTGAACAAGAATAAGCCTTGGGAGGACGAAAATGACCTAAGTGTTCATCAACTGACCCAAAAACACCTATTGGATGCACAACTTTAGTTAAAAACCGTAATTCGACTAGAATAAGCCTAGGGAGGAAGCAAATAACCGTAATATTCATCCAATGACACAAACGAACTTATTGGATGCACAAGATCGGTTAAAAACCCAAATGGGACAAGAATAAGCCTACGGAGGACGAAAATGACCTAAATGTTCATCGAATGACACAAATAAACTAATTGGATGCACAAGATTGGTTAAAAACCCTAATTGGATAAGAATAAGCCTGGGGAGGACGAAAATAACCTAAAGGTTCATACAATGACACAAACACACCTGTTGGATGCACATGATTGATTAAAAACCCTAATTGGACAAGAATTTGCCTAGGGAGGACGAAAATGACCAAACTTTTCATATAATGACACAAAAAGAACATATTGGATGCACAAGATTGGTTAAAAACCCTAATTGGACAAGAATAAGCCTGGGGACGACGAAAATGACCTAAATGTTCATCGAATGACACAAATACACCTATTAAATGCGCAAGATTGGTTAAAACCTCTAATTAGACACGAATAAGCCTAGGGACGAAGAAAATGACCTAAATGTTCATCCAATGAGACAAATGAACTAATTGGATGCCATAGATTGGTTAAAAACCCTAATTGGAAAAGAAATAGCCTAGTGATGACGAAAATGACCTAAATGTTCATCCAATGACACAAACACACCTATTGGATGCACAAGATTGGTTAAAAACCCTAATTGGACTAGAATAACCCTAGGGAGGAAGAAAATAACATAAATATTCATCCAATGAAACAAACGAACTTATTGGATGCACAAGATCGGTTAAAAACCCAAATGGGACAAGAATAAGCCTACGGAGGACGAAAATGACCTAAATGTTCATCGAATGACACAAATAAACTAATTGGATGCACAAGATTGGTTAAAAACCCTAATTGGACAAGAATAAGCCTGGGGAGGACGAAAATAACCTAAATGTTCATCCAATGACACAAACACACCTGTTGGATGCACATGATTGATTAAAAACCCTAATTGGACAAGAATTAGCCTAGGGAGGACGAAAATGACCAAACTTTTCATATAATGACACAAAAAGAACATATTGGATGCACAAGATTGGTTAAAACACCTAATTGGACAAGAATAAGCCTGGGGAGGACGAAAATGACCTAAATGTTCATCGAATGACACAAATACACCTATTAAATGCGCAAGATTGGTTAAAAACCCTAATTCGACTAGAATAACCCTAGGGAGGAAGAAAATAACATAAATATTCATCCAATGACACAAACGAACTTATTGGATGCACAAGACTGGTTAGAAAACCCTAATTGGACAAGAATAAGCCTAGGGAGGGCTAAAATAACTTATATGTTCATCCAATGAGACATATGAACTAATTGGATGCACAAGATTGGTTTAAAACCCTAATTGGACAAGAATAAGCCTAGGGAGGACGAAAATGACCTAAGTGTTCATCAACTGACCCAAAAACACCTATTGGATGCACAACTTTAGTTAAAAACCCTAATTCGACTAGAATAAGCCTAGGGAGGAAACAAATAACCTGAATATTCATCCAATGACACAAACGAACTTATTGGATGCACAAGATCGGTTAAAAACCCAAATGGGACAAGAATAAGCCTACGGAGGACGAAAATGACCTAAATGTTGATCGAATGACACAAATAAACTAATTGGATGCACAAGATTGGTTAAAAACCCTAATTGGATAAGAATAAGCCTGGGGAGGACGAAAATAACCTAAATGTTCATCCAATGACACAAACACACCTGTTGGATGCACAAGATTGATTAAAAACCCTAATTTGACAAGAATTTGCCTAGGGAGGACGAAAATGACCAAACTTTTCATATAATGACACAAAAAGAACATATTGGATGCACAAGATTGGTTAAAAACCCTAATTGGACAAGAATAAGCCTAGGGAGGACGAAAATGACCTAAATGTTCATCGAATGACACAAATAGACCTATTAAATGCGCAAGATTGGTTAAAAACCCTAATTCGACTAGAATAACCCTAGGGAGGAAGAAAATAACATAAATATTCATCCAATGAAACAAACGAACTTATTGGATGCACAAGATCGGTTAAAAACCCAAATGGGACAAGAATAAGCCTACGGAGGACGAAAATGACCTAAATGTTCATCGAATGACACAAATAAACTTATTGGATGCACAAGATTGGTTAAAAACCCTAATTGGACAAGAATAAGCCTGGGGAGGACGAAAATAACCTAAATGTTCATCCAATGACACAAACACACCTGTTGGATGCACATGATTGATTAAAAACCCTAATTGGACAAGAATTTGCCTAGGGAGGACGAAAATGACCAAACTTTTCATATAATGACACAAAAAGAACATATTGGATGCACAAGATTGGTTAAAACACCTAATTGGACAAGAATAAGCCTGGGGAGGACGAAAATGACCTAAATGTTCATCGAATGACACAAATACACCTATTAAATGCGCAAGATTGGTTAAAAACCCTAATTGGACTAGAATAACCCTAGGGAGGAAGAAAATAACATAAATATTCATCGAATGACACAAACGAACTTATTGGATGCACAAGACTGGTTAGAAACCCTAATTGGACAAGAATAAGCCTAGGAAGGCCTAAAATAACTTATATGTTCATCCAATGAGACATATGAACTAATTGGATGCACAAGATTGGTTTAAAACCCTAATTGGACAAGAATAAGCCTTGGGAGGACGAAAATGACCTAAGTGTTCATCAACTGACCCAAAAACACCTATTGGATGCACGACTTTAGTTAAAAACCCTAATTCGACTAGAATAAGCCTAGGGAGGAAGCAAATAACCTGAATATTCATCCAATGACACAAACGAACTTATTGGATGCACAAGATCGGTTAAAAACCCAAATGGGACAAGAATAGGCCTACGGAGGACGAAAATGACCTAAATGTTCATCGAATGACACAAATAAACTAATTGGATGCACAAGATTGGTTAAAAACCCTAATTGGACAAGAATAAGCCTGGGGAAGACGAAAATAACCTAAATGTTCATCCAGTGACACAAACACACCTGTTTGATGCACATGATTGATTAAAAACCCTAATTGGACAAGAATTTGCCTAGGGAGGACGAAAATGACCAAACTTTTCATATAATGACACAAAAAGAACTTATTGGATGCACAAGATTGGTTAAAAACCGTAATTGGACAAGAATAAGCCTGGGGAGGACGAAAATGACCTAAATGTTCATCGAATGACACAAAAACACCTATTGGATGCACAAGATTGGTCAAAACCTCTAATTAGACACGAATAAGCCTAGGGACGAAGAAAATGACCTAAATGTTCATCCAATGAGACAAATGAACTAATTGGATGCCATAGATTGGTTAAAAACCCTAATTGGAAAAGAATTAGCCTAGTGATGACGAAAATGACCTAAATGTTCATCCAATGACACAAACACACCTATTGGATGAACAAGATTGGTTAAAAACCCTAATTCGATTAGAATAAGCCTAGGGAGGAAGAAAATAACATAAATATTCATCCAATGACACAAACGAAGTTATTGGATGCACAAGACTAGTTAGAAACCCTAATTGGACAAGAATAAGCCTAGGGAGGGCCAAAATAACTTATATGTTCATCCAATGAGACATATGAACTAATTGGATGCACAAGATTGGTTTAAAACCCTAATTGGACAAGAATAAGCCTAGGGAGGACGAAAATGACCTAAGTGTTCATCAACTGACCCAAAAACACCTATTGGATGCACAACTTTAGTTAAAAACCCTAATTCGACTAGAATAAGCCTAGGGAGGAAACAAATAACCTGAATATTCATCCAATGACACAAACGAACTTATTGGATGCACAAGATCGGTTAAAAACCCAAATGGGACAAGAATAAGCCTACGGAGGACGAAAATGACCTAAATGTTGATCGAATGACACAAATAAACTAATTGGATGCACAAGATTGGTTAAAAACCCTAATTGGATAAGAATAAGCCTGGGGAGGACGAAAATAACCTAAATGTTCATCCAATGACACAAACACACCTGTTGGATGCACATGATTGATTAAAAACCCTAATTTGACAAGAATTTGCCTAGGGAGGACGAAAATGACCAAACTTTTCATATGATGACACAAAAAGAACTTATTGGATGCACAAGATTGGTTAAAAACCCTAATTGGACAAGAATTAGCCTGGGGAGGACGAAAATGACCTAAATGTTCATCGAATGACACAAAAACACCTATTGGATGCACAAGATTGGTTAAAACCTCTAATTAGACACGAATAAGCCTAGGGACGAAGAAAATGACCTAAATGTTCATCCAATGAGACAAATGAACTAATTGGATGCCATAGATTGGTTAAAAACCCTAATTGGAAAAGAATTAGCCTAGTGATGACGAAAATGACCTAAATGTTCATCCAATGACACAAACACACCTATTGGATGCACAAGATTGGTTAAAAACCCTAATTCGACTAGAATAAGCCTAGGGAGGAAGAAAATAACATAAATATTCATCCAATGACACAAACGAACTTATTGGAAGCACAAGACTGGTTAGAAACCCTAATTAGACAAGAATAAGCCTAGGGAGGGCTAAAATAACTTATATGTTCATCCAATGAGACACATGAACTAATTGGATGCACAAGATTGGTTTAAAACCCTAATTGGACAAGAATAAGCCATGGGAGGACGAAAATGACCTAAGTGTTCATCAAGTGACCCAAAAACACCTATTGGATGCACAACTTTAGTTAAAAACCCTAATTCGACTAGAATAAGCCTAGGGAGGAAGCAAAAAAACCTGAATATTCATCCAATGACACAAACGAACTTATTGGATGCACAAGATCAGTTAAAAACCCAAATGGGACAAGAATAAGCCTACGGAGGACGAAAATGACCTAAATGTTCATCGAATGACACAAATAAACTAATTGGATGCACAAGATTGGTTAAGAACCCTAATTGGACAAGAATAAGCCTGGGGAGGACGAAAATAACCTAAATGTTCATCCAATGACACAAACACACCTGTTGGATGCACATGATTGATTAAAAACTGTAATTGGACAAGAATTTGCCTAGGGAGGACGAAAATGACCAAAGTTTTCATATAATGACACAAAAAGAACATATTGGATGCACAAGATTGGTTAAAAACCCTAATTGGATAAGAATAAGCCTGGGGAGGACAAAAATGACCTAAATGTTCATCGAATGACACAAATACACCTATTGAATGCGCAAGATTGGTTAAAAACCCTAATTCGACTAGAATAACCCTAGGGAGGAAGAAAATAACATAAATATTCATCCAATGACACAAACAAATTTAGTGGATGCACATGATCGGTTAAAAACCCAAATGGGACAAGAATAAGCCTACGGAGGACGAAAATGACCTAAATGTTCATCGAATGACACAAATAAACTAATTGGATGCACAAGATTGGTTAAAAACCCTAATTGGACAAGAATAAGCCTCGGGAGGACGAAAATAACCTAAATGTTCATCCAATGACACCAACACACCTGTTGGATGCACATGATTGATTAAAAACACAAATTGGACAAGAATTTGCCTAGAGAGGACGAAAATGACAAAACTTTTCATATAATGACACAAAAAGAACTTATTGGATGCACAAGATTGGTTAAAACCTCTAATTAGACAAGAATATGCCTAGGGACGAAGAAAATGACCTAAATGTTCATCCAATGAGACAAATGAACTAATTGGATGCCATCGGTTGGTTAAAAACCCTAAATGGAAAAGAATTAGCCTAGTGATGATTAAAATGACCTAAATGTTCATCCAATGACACAAACACACCTATTGGATGCACAAGATTGGTTAAAAACCTTAATTCAACTAGAATAAGCCTAGGGAGGAAGAAAATAACATAAATATTCATCCAATGACACAAATGAACTTATTGGATGCAAAAGACTGGTTAGAAACCCTAATTGGACAAGAATAAGCCTAGGGAGGGCTAAAATAACTTATATGTTCATCCAATGAGACAAATGAACTAATTGGATGCACAAGATTGGTTTAAAACCCTAATTGGCCAAGAATAAGCCAAGGGAGGACCAAAATGGCCTAAGTGTTCATTAAGTGACACAAAAACACCTATTGAATGCGCAAGATTGGTTAAAAACCCTAATTGGACAAGTATAAGCCTAACGAGGGCGAAAATGACCTAAAAGTTCATCCAACGACACAAATGAACTAATTGGATGCACAAGATTGGTTAAAAACCCTAATTGTACAAGAATAAGCTTGGGGAGGACCTAAATAACCTAAATATTCATCCAATGACACAAACAAACCTATTTGATGCACAAGATTGGTTAAAAACCCTAATTGGACAAGAATTAGACTTGGGAGGACGAAAATGACCAAAATTTTCAAATAATGAAACAAACACATATATTGGATGCACAAGATTGGTTAAAAACCCTTTTTCGACAAGAATAAGCATTGGGAGGAAGAACATAACCTAAATATTCATCCAATGACACAAACGAACTTATTGTATGGACAAGATTGGTTAAAAACCCAAATTGGACAGGAATAAGCCTAGGGAGGGCGAAAATGACCTAAATGTTCATCCAATGAGACAAATGAACTAATTGGATGGACAAGATTGATTAAAGACCCTAATTAGACAATAATAAGCCTGGTTAGGACGAAAATAACTTAAATGTTCGTCCAATGACACTAACGCACCTATTTGATGCACAAGATTGGTTAAAAACCCGTATTGGACAAGAATTAGCCTAGGGAGGACGAAAATGACACAAATTTTCGACTAATGAGACAAACACACCCATTGGATGCACAAGATTGGTTAAAAACCCAAATTGGACAAGAATAAGCCTAGAGAGGTCGAAAAATGACCTAAATGTTCATCCAACGACACCAAAACACCTATTGGATGCACAAGATCAGTTAAAAACCCAAATGGGACAAGAATAAGCCTACGGAGGACGAAAATGACCTAAATGTTCATCGAATGACACAAATAGACCTATTAAATGCGCAAGATTGGTTAAAAACCCTAATTCGACTAGAATAACCCTAGGGAGGAAGAAAATAACATAAATATTCATCCAATGAAACAAACGAACTTATTGGATGCACAAGATCGGTTAAAAACCCAAATGGGACAAGAATAAGCCTACGGAGGACGAAAATGACCTAAATGTTCATCGAATGACACAAATAAACTAATTGGATGCACAAGATTGGTTAAAAACCCTAATTGGACAAGAATAAGCTTGGGGAGGACCTAAATAACCTAAATATTCATCCAATGACACAAACAAACCTATTTGATGCACAAGATTGGTTAAAAACCCTAATTGGACAAGAATTAGACTTGGGAGGACGAAAATGACCAAAATTTTCAAATAATGAAACAAACACATATATTGGATGCACAAGATTGGTTAAAAACCCTTTTTCGACAAGAATAAGCATTGGGAGGAAGAACATAACCTAAATATTCATCCAATGACACAAACGAACTTATTGTATGGACAAGATTGGTTAAAAACCCAAATTGGACAGGAATAAGCCTAGGGAGGGCGAAAATGACCTAAATGTTCATCCAATGAGACAAATGAACTAATTGGATGGACAAGATTGATTAAAGACCCTAATTAGACAATAATAAGCCTGGTTAGGACGAAAATAACTTAAATGTTCGTCCAATGACACTAACGCACCTATTTGATGCACAAGATTGGTTAAAAACCCGTATTGGACAAGAATTAGCCTAGGGAGGACGAAAATGACACAAATTTTCGACTAATGAGACAAACACACCCATTGGATGCACAAGATTGGTTAAAAACCCAAATTGGACAAGAATAAGCCTAGAGAGGTCGAAAAATGACCTAAATGTTCATCCAACGACACCAAAACACCTATTGGATGCACAAGATCAGTGAAAAACCCAAATGGGACAAGAATAAGCCTACGGAGGACGAAAATGACCTAAATGTTCATCGAATGACACAAATAGACCTATTAAATGCGCAAGATTGGTTAAAAACCCTAATTCGACTAGAATAACCCTAGGGAGGAAGAAAATAACATAAATATTCATCCAATGAAACAAACGAACTTATTGGATGCACAAGATCGGTTAAAAACCCAAATGGGACAAGAATAAGCCTACGGAGGACGAAAATGACCTAAATGTTCATCGAATGACACAAATAAACTAATTGGATGCACAAGATTGGTTAAAAACCCTAATTGGACAAGAATAAGCCTGGGGAGGACGAAAATAACCTAAATGTTCATCCAATGACACAAACACACCTGTTGGATGCACATGATTGATTAAAAACCCTAATTGGACAAGAATTTGCCTAGGGAGGACGAAAATGATCAAACTTTTCATATAATGACACAAAAAGAACATATTGGATGCACAAGATTTGTTAAAACACCTAATTGGACAAGAATAAGCCTGGGGAGGACGAAAATGACCTAAATGTTCATCGAATGACACAAATACACCTATTAAATGCGCAAGATTGTTTAAAAACCCTAATTCGACTAGAATAACCCTAGGGAGGAAGAAAATAACATAAATATTCATCCAATGACACAAACGAACTTATCGGATGCACAAGACTGGTTAGAAACCCTAATTGGACAAGATTAAGCCTAGGGAGGCCTAAAATAACTTATATGTTCATCCAATGAGACATATGAACTAATTGGATGCACAAGATTGGTTTAAAACCCTAATTGGACAAGAATAAGCCTTGGGAGGACGAAAATGACCTAAGTGTTCATCAAGTGACCCAAAAACACCTATTGGATGCACAACATTAGTTAAAAACCCTAATTCGACTAGAATAAGCCTAGGGGGGAAGCAAATAACCTGAATATTCATCCAATGACACAAACGAACTTATTGGATGCACAAGATCGGTTAAAAACCCAAATGGGACAAGAATAGGCCTACGGAGGACGAAAATGACCTAAATGATCATCGAATGACACAAATAAACTAATTGGATGCACAAGATTGGTTAAAAACCCTAATTGGACAAGAATAAGCCTGGGGAGGACGAAAATAACCTAAATGTTCATCCAATGACACAAACACACCTGTTGGATGCACAAGATTGATTAAAAACCCTAATTGGACAAGAATTAGCCTAGGGAGGACGAAAATGACCAAAGTTTTCATATAATGACACAAAAAGAACTTATTGGATGCACAAGATTGGTTAAAAACCCTAATTGGACAAGAATAAGCCTGGGGAGGACGAAAATGACATAAATGTTCATCGAATGACACAAAAACACCTATTGGATGCACAAGATTGGTTAAAACCTCTAATTAGACAAGAATATGCCTAGGGACGAAGAAAATGACCTAAATGTTCATCCAATGAGACAAATAAAGTAATTGGATGCCATAGGTTGGTTAAAAACCCTAAATGGAAAAGAATTAGCCTAGTGATGACGAAAATGACCTAAATGTTCATCCAATGACACAAACACACCTATTGGATGCACAAGATTGTTTAAAATCCCTAATTCGACTAGAATAAGCCTAGGGAGGAAGAAAATAACATAAATATTCATCCAATGACACAAACGAACTTATTGGATGCAAAAGACTGGTTAGAAACCCTAATTGGACAAGAATAAGCCTAGGGAGGGCTAAAATAACTTATATGTTCATCCAATGAGACAAATGAACTAATTGGATGCACAAGATTGGTTTAAAACCCTAATTGGACAAGAATAAGCCAAGGGAGGACGAAAATGACCTAAGTGTTCATCAAGTGACACAAAAACACCTATTGGATGCACAACTTGAGTTAAAAACCCTAATTCGACTAGAATAAGCCTAGGGAGGAAGCAAATAACGTAAATATTCATCCAATGACACAAACGAACTTGTTGGATGCACAAGATTGGTTAGAAACCCTAATTGGACAAGAATAAGCCTAGGGAGGGCGAAAATGACTTAAATGTTCATCCAATGAGACTAATGAACTAATTGGATGCACAAGATTCGTTAAAAACCCTAATTGGACTAGAATAAGCCTGGGGAGGATAAAAATAACCTAAATGTTCATTCAATTACACAAACACACCTATGTGATTCACAAGATTGGTTAAAAACCCAAATTGGACAAGAAATAGCCTAGGGAGGACAAAAATGACCTAAATGTTCATCTAATGACACAAACACACCTATTGAATGCGCAAGATTGGTTAAAAATCCTAATTTGACAAGACTAAGCCTAGCGAGGGCGAAAATGACCTAAAAGTTCATCCAACGACACAAATGAACTAATTGGATGCACAAGATTGGTTAAAAACCCTAATTGTACAAGAATAAGCTTGGGGAGGACCTAAATAACCTAAATATTCTTCCAATGACACAAACGCACTTATTTGATGCACAAGATTGGTTAAAAACCCGTATTGGACAAGAATTAGCCTTGGGAGGACGAAAATGACCTAAATGTTCATCTAATGACACAAACACACCTATTGAATGCGCAAGATTGGTTAAAAATCCTAATTTGACAAGAATAAGCCTAGCGAGGGCGAAAATGACCTAAAAGTTCATCCAACGACACAAATGAACTAATTGGATGCACAAGATTGGTTAAAACCCTAATTGTACAAGAATAAGCTTGGGGAGGACCTAAATAACCTAAATATTCATCTAATGACACAAACATACCTATTTGATGCACAAGATTGGTTAAAAACCCTAATTGGACAAGAATTAGACTTGGGAGGACGAAAATGACACAAATTTTCGACTAATGAGACAAACACACACATTGGATGCACAGAATTGGTTAAAAAACCAAATTGGACAAGATTAAGCCTAGGGAGGTCGAAAATTGACCTAAATGTTCATCCAACGAAACAAAAACACCTATTGGATGCACAAGATCGGTTAAAAACCCAAATGGGACGAGAATAAGCCTACGGAAGACGAAAATGACCTAAATGTTCATCGAATGACACAAATAAACTAATTGGATGCACAAGATTGGTTAAAAACCCTAATTGGAAAAGAATAAGCCTGGGGAGGACGAAAATAACCTAAATGTTCATCCAATGACACAAACACACCTGTTGGATGCACAAGATTGATTAAAAACCCTAATTGGACAAGAATTAGCCTAGGGAGGACGAAGATGACCAAACTTTTCATATAATGACACAAAAAGAACTTATTTGATGCACAAGATTGGTTAAAAACCCTAATTGGACAAGAATAAGCCTGGGGAGGACGAAAATGACCTAAATGTTCATCGAATGACACAAAAACACCTATTGGATGCACATGATTGGTTAAAACCTCTAATTACACAAGAATAAGCCTAGGGACGAAGAAAATGACCTAAATGTTCATCCAATGAGACAAATGAACTAATTGGATGCCATAGATTGGTTAAAAACCCTAATTGGAAGAGAATTAGCCTAGTGTAGACGAAAATGACCTAAATGTTCATCCAATGACACAAACACACCTAATGGATGCACAAGATTGGTTAAAAACCCTAATTCGACTAGAATAAGCCTAGGGAGGAAGAAAATAACATAAATATTCATCCAATGACACAAACGAACTTGTTGGATGAACAAGATTGGTTAGAAACCCTAATTGGACAAGAATAAGCCTAGGGAGGGCGAAAATGACTTAAATGTTCATCCAATGAGACTAATGAACTAATTGGATGCACAAGATTGGTTAAAAAACCAAATTGGACTAGAATAAGCCTGGGAAGGACAAAAATAACCTAAATGTTCATTCAATTACACAAACACACCTATGTGATGCACAAGATTGGTTAAAAATCTAAATTGGAGATGAAATAGCCTAGGGAGGACGAAAATGGCCTAGATGTTCATCTAATGACACAAACACACCTATTGAATGCGCAAGATTGGTTAAAAACCCTAATTGGACAAGAATAAGCCTAGCGAGGGCGAAAATGACCTAAAAGTTGATCCAACGACACAAATGAACTAATTGAATGCACAAGATTGGTTAAAACCCCTAATTGTACAAGAATAAGCTTGGGGAGAACCTAAATAACCTAAATATTCATCCAATGACACAAACATACCTATTTGATGCACAAGATTGGTTAAAAACCCTAATTGGACAAGAATTAGACTTGGGAGGACGAAAATGACCAAAATTTTCATATAATGAAACAAACACATCTATTGGATGCACAAGATTGGTTAAAAACCCTTTTTCGACAAGAATAAGCATTGGGAGGAAGAACATAACCTAAATATTCATCCAATAACACAAACGAACTTATTGTATGGACAAGATTGGTTAAAAACCCAAATTGGACAGGAATAAGTCTAGGGAGGGCGAAAATGACCTAAATGTTCATCCAATGAGACAAATGAACTAATTGGATGCACAAGATTGATTAAAAACCCTAATTAGACAAGAATAAGCCTGGTTAGGACGAACGCACCTATTTGATGCACAAGATTGGTTAAAACCCCGTATTGGACTAGAATTAGCCTAGGGATGACGAAAATGACACAAATTTTCGACTAATGAGACAAACACACCCATTGGATGCACAAGATTGGTTAAAAACCCAAATTGGACAAGAATAAGCCTAGGTAGGTCGAAAAATGACCTAAATGTTCATTAAACGACACAAAAACACCTATTGGATGCACAAGATCTTTTAAAAACCCAAATAGGACAAGAATAAGCCTACGGAGGACGAAAATGACCTAAATGTTCATCGAATGACACAAATAAACTAATTGGATGCACAAGATTGGTTAAAACCCTAATTGGACAAGAATAAGCCTGGGGAGGACAAAAATAACCTAAATGTTCATCCAATGACACAAACACAACTGTTGGATGCAAAGGATTGATTAAAAACCCTAATTGGTCAAGAATTAGCCTAGGGAGGACGAAAATGACCAAACTTTTCATATAATGACACAAAAAGAACTTATTGGATCCACAAGATTGGTTAAAAACCGTAATTGGACAAGAATAAGCCTGGGAAGGACGAAAATGACCTAAATGTTCATCGAATGACACAAAAACACCTATTGGATGCACAAGATTGGTTAAAACCTCTAATTAGACAAGAATAAGCCTAGGGACGAAGAAAATGACCTAAATGTTCATCCAATGAGACAAATGAACTAATTGGATGCCATAGATTAGTTAAAAACCCAAATTGGAAAAGAATTAGCCTAGTGATGACGAAAATGACCTAAATGTTCATCCAATGACACAAACACACCCATTGGATGCACAAGATTGGATAAAAACCCTAATTCGACTAGAATAAGCCATAGGGAGGAAGAAAATAACATAAATATTCATCCAATGACACAAACGAACTTATTCGATGCACAAGACTGGATTGAAACCCTAATTGGACAAGAATAAGCCTAGGGAGGGCTAAAATAACTTATATGTTCCTCCAATGAGAGAAATGAACTAATTGGATGCACAAGATTGGTTTAAAACCATAATTGGACAAGAATAAGCCTAGGGAAGACGAAAATGACCTAAGTGTTCATCAAGTGACACAAAAACACCTATTGGATGCACAACTTGAGTTAAAAACCCTAATTCGACTACAATAAGCCTAGGGAGGAAGCAAATAACCTAAATATTCATCCAATGACACAAACGAACTTGTTGGATGCACAATATTGGTTAGAAACCCTAATTGGACAAGAATAAGCCTAGGGAGGGCGAAAATGACTTAAATGTTCATCCAATGGGACTAATGAACTAATTGGATGCACAAGATTGGTTAAAAACCCTAATTGGACTAGAATAAGCCTGGGGAGGACAAAAATAAGCTAAATGTTCATTCGATTACACAAACACACCTATGTGATGCACAAGATTGGTTAAAAACCCAAATTGGACAAGAATTAGCCTAGGGAGGACGGAAATGACCTAAATGTTCATCTAATGACACAAACACACGTATTGAATGCGCAAGATTGGTTAAAAACCCTAATTGGACAAGAATAAGCCTAGCGAGGGCGAAAATGACCTAAAAGCTCATCCAACGACACAAATGAACTAATTGGATGCACAAGATTGGTTAAAAACCCTAATTGGACAAGAATAAGCTTGGGGAGGACCTAAATAACCTAAATATTCATCCAATGACACAAACATACCTATTTGATGCACAAGATTCGTTAAAAACCCTAATTGGACAAGAATTACAATTGGGAGGATGAAAATGACTAAAATTTTCATATAATGAAACAAACACACCTATTGGATGCACAAGATTGGTTAAAAACCCTTTTTCGACAAGAATAAGCATTGGGAGGAAGAAAATAACTTAAATATTCATTCAATGACACAAACGAACTTATTGTATGGACAAGATTGGTTAAAAACCAAAATTGGACGGGAATAAGTCTAGGGAGGGCGAAAATGACCTAAATGTTCATCCAGCGACACAAAAACACCTATTGGATGCACAAGATCAGTTAAAAACCCAAATGGGACAAGAATAAGCCTACGGAGGACGAAAATGACCTAAATGTTCATCGAACGACACAAATAAACTAATTGGATGCACAAGATTGGTTAAAACCCTAAGTGGACCAGAATAAGCTTGGGGAGGACGAAAATAACCTAAAAGTTCATCCAATGACACAAACACACCTATTCGATGCACAGGATTGATCAAAAACCCTAATTGGACAAGAATTAGCCTAGGGACGACAAAAATGACCAAACTTTTCATATAATGACACAAAAAGAACTTATTGGATGCACAAGATTGGTTAAAAACCCTAATTGGACAAGAATAAGCATAGCGAGGGCAAAAATGACCTAAAAGTTCGTCCAACGACACAAATGAACTAATTGAATGCACAAGATTGGTTAAAAACCCTAATTATACAAGAATAAGCTTGGGGAGGACCTAAATAACCTAAATATTCATCCAATGACACAAACATACCTATTTGATGCACAAGATTGGTTAAAAACCCTAATTGGACATGAATTAGACTTGAGAGGACGAAAATGACCAAAATTTTCATATAATGAAACAAACACATCTATTGGATGCACAAGATTGGTTAAAAACCCTTTTTCGACAAGAATAAGCATTGGGAGGAAGAACATAACCTAAATATTCATCCAATGACACAAACGAACTTATTGTATGAACAAGATTTGTTAAAAACCCAAATTGGACAGGAATAAGTCTAGGGAGGGCGAAAATGACCTAAATGTTCATCCAATGAGACAATTGAGCTAATTGGATGCACAAGATTGATTGAAAACCCTAATTAGAAAAGAATAAGCCTGGTTAGGACGAAAATAACTTAAATGTTCATCCAATGACACAAACGCCCCTATTTGATGCACAAGATTGGTTAAAACCCCGTATTCGACAAGAATTAGCCTAGGGAGGACGAAAATGACACAAATTTACGACTAATGAGACAAACACACCCATTGGATGCACAAGATTGGTTAAAAACCCAAATTGGACAAGAATAAGCCTAGGTAGGTCGAAAAATGACCTAAATGTTCATTAAACGACACAAAAACACCTATTAGATGCACAAGATCGGTTAAAAACCCAAATAGGACAAGAATTAGCCTACGGAGGACGAAAATGACCTAAATGTTCATCGAATGACACAAATAAACTAATTGGATGCACAAGATTGGTTAAAACCCTAATTGGACAAGAATAAGCCTCGGGAGGACAAAAATAACCTAAATGTTCATCCAATGAAACAAACACAACTGTTGGATGCACAAGATTGATTAAAAACCCTAATTGGTCAAGAATTAGCCTAGGGAGGACGTAAATGACCAAACTTTTCATATAATGACACAAAAAGAACTTATTGGATCCACAAGATTGGTTAAAAACCGTAATTGGACAAGAATAAGCCTAGGAAGGACGAAAATGACCTAAATGTTCAACGAATGACACAAAAACACCTATTGGATGCACAAGATTGGTTAAAACCTCTAATTAGACAAGAATAAGCCTAGGGACGAAGAAAATGACCTAAATGTTCATCCAATGAGACAAATGAACTAATTGGATGCCATAGATTGGTTAAAAACCCTAATTGGAAAAGAATTAGCCTAGTGATGACGAAAATGACCTAAATGTTCATCCAATGACACAAACACACCTATTGGATGCACAAGATTGGTTAAAAACCCTAATTCGACTAGAATAAGCCTAGGGAGGAAGAAAATAACATAAATATTCATCCAATGACACAAACGAACTTATTGGATGCACAAGACTGGTTAGAAACCCTAATTGGACAAGAATAAGCCTAGGGAGGGCTAAAATAACTTATATGTTCCTCCAATGAGAGAAATGAACTAATTGGATGCACAAGATTGGTTTAAAACCATAATTGGACAAGAATAAGCCTAGGGAAGACGAAAATGACCTAAGGGTTCATCAAGTGACACAAAAACACCTATTGGATGCACAACTTGAGTTAAAAACCCTAATTCGACTAGAATAAGCCTAGGGAGGAAGCAAATAACCTAAATATTCATCCAATGACACAAACGAACTTGTTGGATGCACAATATTGGTTAGAAACCCTAATTGGACAAGAATAAGCCTAGGGAGGGCGAAAATGACTTAAATGTTCATCCAATGAGACTAATGAACTAATTGGATGCACAAGATTGGTTAAAAACCCTAATTGGACTAGAATAAGCCTGGGGAGGACAAAAATAAGCTAAATGTTCATTCGATTACACAAACACACCTATGTGATGCACAAGATTGGTTAAAAACCCAAATTGGACAAGAATTAGCCTAGGGAGGACGGAAATGACCTAAATGTTCATCTAATGACACAAACACACGTATTGAATGCGCAAGATTGGTTAAAAACCCTAATTGGACAAGAATAAGCCTACCGAGGGCGAAAATGACCTAAAAGCTCATCCAACGACAGAAATGAACTAATTGGATGCACAAGATTGGTTAAAAACCCTAATTGGACATGAATTAGACTTGGGAGGATGAAAATGACCAAAATTTTCATATAATGAAACAAACACACCTATTGGATGCACAAGATTGGTTAAAAACCCTTTTTCGACATGAATAAGCATTGGGAGGAAGAAAATAACTTAAATATTCATCCAATGACACAAACGAACTTATTGTATGGACAAGATTGGTTAAAAACCAAAATTGGACAGGAATAAGTATAGGGAGGGCGAAAATGACCTAAATGTTCATCCAGCGACACAAAAACACCTATTGGATGCACAAGATCGGTTAAAAACCCAAATGGGACAAGAATAAGCCTACGGAGGACGAAAATGACCTAAATGTTCATCGAACGACACAAATAAACTAATTGGATGCACAAGATTGGTTAAAATCCTAAGTGGACCAGAATAAGCTTGGGGAGGACGAAAATAACCTAAATGTTCATCCAATGACACAAACACACCTGTTGGATGCACAGGATTGATTAAAAACCCTAATTGGACAAGAATTAGCCTAGGGACGACAAAAATGACCAAACTTTTCATATAATGACACAAAAAGAACTTATTGGATGCACAAGATTGGTTAAAAACCCTAATTGGACAAGAATAAGCATAGCGAGGGCGAAAATGACCTAAAAGTTCGTCCAACGACACAAATGAACTAATTGAATGCACTAGATTGGTTAAAAACCCTAATTGTACAAGAATAAGCTTGGGGAGTTCCTAAATAACCTAGATATTCATCCAATGACACAAACATACCTATTTGATGCACAAGATTGGTTAAAAACCCTAATTGGACAAGAATTAGACTTGAGAGGACGAAGATGACCAAAATTTTCATATAATGAAACAAACACATCTATTGGATGCACAAGATTGGTTAAAAACCCTTTTTCGACAAGAATAAGCATTGGGAGGAAGAACATAACCTAAATATTCATCCAATGACACAAACGAACTTATTGTATGAACAAGATTTGTTAAAAACCCAAATTGGACAGGAATAAGTCTAGGAAGGGCGAAAATGACCTAAATGTTCATCCAATGAGACAAATGAACTAATTGGATGCACAAGATTGATTAAAAACCCTAATTAGACAAGAATAAGCCTGGTTAGGACGAAAATAACTTAAATGTTCATCCAATGACACAAACGCCCCTATTTGATGCACAAGATTGGTTAGAACCCCGTATTCGACAAGAATTAGCCTAGGGAGGACGAAAATGACACAAATTTTCGACTAATGAGACAAACACACCCATTGGATGCACAAGATTGGTTAAAAACCCAAATTGGACAAGAATAAGCCTAGGTAGGTCGAAAAATGACCTAAATGTTTATTAAACGACACAAAAACACCTATTGGATGCACAAGATCGGTTAAAAACCCAAATAGGACAAGAATTAGCCTACGGAGGACGAAAATGACCTAAATGTTCATCGAATGACACAAATAAACTAATTGGATGCACAAGATTGGTTAAAACCCTAATTGGACAAGAATAAGCCTGGGGAGGACAAAAATAACCTAAATGTTCATCCAATGACACAAACACAACTGTTGGATGCACAAGATTGATTAAAAACCCTAATTGGTCAAGAATTAGCCTAGGGAGGACGTAAATGACCAAAATTTTCATATAATGACACAAAAAGAACTTATTGGATCCATAAGATTGGTTAAAAACCGTAATTGGACAAGAATCAGCCTGGGAAGGACGAAAATGACCTAAATGTTCATCGAATGACACAAAAACACCTATTGGATGCACAAGATTGGTTAAAACCTCTAATTAGACAAGAATAAGCCTAGGGACGAAGAAAATGACCTAAATGTTCATCCAATGAGACAAATGAACTAATTGGATGCCATAGATTGGTTAAAAACCCAAATTGGAAAAGAATTAGCCTGGTGATGACGAAAATGACCTAAATGTTCATCCAATGACACAAACACACCCATTGGATGTACAAGATTGGATAAAAACCCTAATTCGACTAGAATAAGCCATAGGGAGGAAGAAAATAACATAAATATTCATCCAATGACACAAACGAACTTATTCGATGCACAAGACTGGATAGAAACCCTAATTGGACAAGAATAAGCCTAGGGAGGGCTAAAATAACTTATATGTTCCTCCAATGTGAGAAATGAACTAATTGGATGCACAAGATTGGTTTAAAACCATAATTGGACAAGAATAAGCCTAGGGAAGACGAAAAAGACCTAAGTGTTCATCAAGTGACACAAAAACACCTATTGGATGCACAACTTGAGTTAAAAACCCTAGTTCGACTAGAATAAGCCTAGGGAGGAAGCATATAACCTAAATATTCATCCAATGACACAAACGAACTTGTTGGATGCACAATATTGGTTAGAAACCCTAATTGGACAAGAATAAGCCTAGGGAGGGCGAAAATGACTTAAATGTTCATCCAATGAGACTAACGAACTAATTGGATGCACAAGATTGGTTAAAAACCCTAATTGGACTAGAATAAGCCTGGGGAGGACAAAAATAAGCTAAATGTTCATTCGATTACACAAACACACCTATGTGATGCACAAGATTGGTTAAAAACCCAAATTGGACAAGAATTAGCCTAGGGAGGACGGAAATGACCTAAATGTTCATCTAATGACACAAACACACGTATTGAATGCGCAAGATTGGTTAAAAACCCTAATTGGACAAGAATAAGCCTAGCGAGGGCGAAAATGACCTAAAAGCTCATCCAACGACACAAATGAACTAATTGGATGCACAAGATTGGTTAAAAACCCTAATTGGACAAGAATAAGCTTGGGGAGGACCTAAATAACCTAAGTATTCATCCAATGACACAAACATACCTATTTGATGCACAAGATTCGTTAAAAACCCTAATTGGACAAGAATTAGACTTGGGAGGATGAAAATGACCAAAATTTTCATATAATGAAACAAACACACCTATTGGATGCACAAGATTGGTTAAAAACCCTTTTTCGACAAGAATAAGCATTGGGAGGAAGAAAATAACTTAAATATTCATCCAATGACACAAACGAACTTATTGTATGGACAAGATTGGTTAAAAACCAAAATTGGACAAGAATAAGTCTAGGGAGGGCGAAAATGACCTAAATGTTCATCCAGCGACACAAAAACACCTATTGGATGCACAAGATCGGTTAAAAACCCAAATGGGACAAGAATAAGCCTACGGAGGACGAAAATGACCTAAATGTTCATCGAACGACACAAATAAACTAATTGAATGCACAAGATTGGTTAAAAACCCTAATTGTACAAGAATAAGCTTGGGGAGGACCTAAATAACCTAAATATTCATCCAATGACACAAACATACCTATTTGATGCACAAGATTGGTTAAAAACCCTAATTGGACAAGAATTAGACTTGAGAGGACGAAAATGACCAAAATTTTCATATAATGAAACAAACACATCTATTCGATGCACAAGATTGGTTAAAAACCCTTTTTCGACAAGAATAAGCATTGGGAGGAAGAACATAACCTAAATATTCATCCAATGACACAAACGAACTTATTGTATGAACAAGATTTGTTAAAAACCCAAATTGGACAGGAATAAGTCTAGGGAGGGCGAAAATGACCTAAATGTTCATCCAATGAGACAAATGAACTAATTGGATGCACAAGATTGATTAAAAACCCTAATTAGACAAGAATAAGCCTGGTTAGGACGAAAATAACTTAAATGTTCATCCAATGACACAAACGCACCTATTTGATGCACAAGATTGGTTAAAACCCCGTATTGGACAAGAATTAGCCTAGGGAGGACGAAAATGACACAAATTTTCGACTAATGAGACAAACACACCCATTGGATGCACAAGATTGGTTAAAAACCCAAATTGGACAAGAATAAGCCTAGGTAGTTCGAAAAATGACCTAAATGTTCATTAAACGACACAAAAACACCTATTGGATGCACAAGATCGGTTAAAAACCCAAATAGGACAAGAATAAGCCTGGGGAGGACGAAAATAACCTAAATGTTCATCCAATGACACAAACACAACTGTTGGATGCACAAGATTGATTAAAAACCCTAATTGGTCAAGAATTAGCCTAGGGAGGACGAAAATGACCAAACGTCTCATATAATGACACAAAAAGAACTTATTGGATCCACAAGATTGGTTAAAAACCGTAATTGGACAAGAATAAGACTGGGAAGGACGAAAATGACCTAAATGTTCATCGAATGACACAAAAACACCTATTGGATGCACAAGATTGGTTAAAACCTCTAATTAGACAAGAATAAGCCTAGGGACGAAGAAAATGACCTAAATGTTCATCCAATGAGACAAATGAACTAATTGGATGCCGTAGATTGGTTAAAAACCCAAATTGGAAAAGAATTAGCCTAGTGATGACGAAAATGACCTAAATGTTCATCCAATGACACAAACACACCCATTGGATGCACAAGATTGGATAAAAACCCTAATTCGACTAGAATAAGCCATACGGAGGAAGAAAATAACATAAATATTCATCCAATGACACAAACGAACTTATTTGATGCATAAGACTGGATAGAAACCCTAATTGGACAAGAATAAGCCTAGGGAGGGCTAAAATAACTTATATGTTCCTCCAATGAGAGAAATGAACTAATTGGATGCACAAGATTGGTTTAAAACCATAATTGGACAAGAATAAGCCTAGGGAAGACGAAAATGACCTAAGGGTTCATCAAGTGACACAAAAACACCTATTGGATGCACAACTTGAGTTAAAAACCCTAATTCGACTACAATAAGCCTAGGGAGGAAGCAAATAACCTAAATATTCATCCAATGACACAAACGAACTTGTTGGATGCACAATATTGGTTAGAAACCCTAATTGGACAAGAATAAGCCTAGGGAGGGCGAAAATGACTTAAATGTTCATCCAATGAGACTAATGAACTAATTGGATGCACAAGATTGGTTAAAA
>JBBPBS010000072.1:58129-68137 GCA_037974835.1 Cicer judaicum
TCGAAAAATGACCTAAATGTTCATTAAACGACACAAAAACACCTATTGGATGCACAAGATCGGTTAAAAACCCAAATAGGACAAGAATAAGCCTACGGAGGACGAAAATGACCTAAATGTTCATCGAATGACACAAATAAACTAATTGGATGCACAAGATTGGTTAAAACCCTAATTGGACAAGAATAAGCTTGGGGAGGACGAAAATAACCTAAATGTTCATCCAATGACACAAACACAACTGTTGGATGCACAAGATTGATTAAAAACCCTAATTGGTCAAGAATTAGCCTAGGGAGGACGAAAATGACCAAACGTTTCATATAATGACACAAAAAGAACTTATTGGATCCACAAGATTGGTTAAAAACCGTAATTGGACAAGAATAAGACTGGGAAGGACGAAAATGACCTAAATGTTCATCGAATGACACAAAAACACCTATTGGATGCACAAGATTGGTTAAAACCTCTAATTAGACAAGAATAAGCCTAGGGACGAAGAAATTGACCTAAATGTTCATCCAATGAGACAAATGAACTAATTGGATGCCATAGATTGGTTAAAAACCCAAATTGGAAAAGAATTAGCCTAGTGATGACGAAAATGACCTAAATGTTCATCCAATGACACAAACACACCCATTGGATGCACAAGATTGGATAAAAACCCTAATTCGACTAGAATAAGCCATAGGGAGGAAGAAAATAACATAAATATTCATCCAATGACACAAACGAACTTATTCGATGCACAAGACTGGATAGAAACCCTAATAGGACAAGAATAAGCCTAGGGAGGGCTAAAATAACTTATATGTTCCTCCAATGAGAGAAATGAACTAATTGGATGCACAAGATTGGTTTAAAACCATAATTGGACAAGAATAAGCCTAGGGAAGACGAAAATGACCTAAGGGTTCATCAAGTGACACAAAAACACCTATTGGATGCACAACTTGAGTTAAAAACCCTAATTCGACTAGAATAAGCCTAGGGAGGAAGCAAATAACCTAAATATTCATCCAATGACACAAACGAACTTGTTGGATGCACAATATTGGTTAGAAACCCTAACTGGACAAGAATAAGCCTAGGGAGGGCGCAAATGACTTAAATGTTCATCCAATGAGACTAATGAACTAATTGGATGCACAAGATTGGTTAAAAACCCTAATTGGACTAGAATAAGCCTGGGGAGGACAGAAATAAGCTAAATGTTCATTCGATTACACAAACACACCTATGTGATGCACAAGATTGGTTAAAAACCCAAATTGGACAAGAATTAGCCTAGGGAGGACAGAAATGACCTAAATGTTCATCTAATGACACAAACACACGTATTGAATGCGCAAGATTGGTTAAAAACCCTAATTGGACAAGAATAAGCCTAACGAGGGCGAAAATGACCTAAAAGCTCATCCAACGACACAAATGAACTAATTGGATGCACAAGATTGGTTAAAAACCCTAATTGGACAAGAATAAGCTTGGGGAGGACCTAAATAACCTAAATATTCATCCAATGACACAAACATACCTATTTGATGCACAAGATTCGTTAAAAACCCTAATTGGACAAGAATTAGACTTGGGAGGATGAAAATGACCAAAATTTTCATATAATGAAACAAACACACCTATTGGATGCACAAGATTGGTTAAAAACCCTTTTTCGACAAGAATAAGCATTGGGAGGAAGAAAATAACTTAAATATTCATCCAATGACACAAACGAACTTATTGTATGGACAAGATTGGTTAAAAACCAAAATTGGACAGGAACAAGTCTAGGGAGGGCGAAAATGACCTAAATGTTCATCCAGCGACACAAAAACACCTATTGGATGCACAAGATCGGTTAAAAACCCAAATGGGACAAGAATAAGCCTACGGAGGACGAAAATGACCTAAACGTTCATCGAACGACAGAAATAAACTAATTGGATGCACAAGATTGGTTAAAACCCTAAGTGGACTAGAATAAGCTTGGGGAGGACGAAAATAACCTAAATGTTCATCCAATGACACAAACACACCTGTTGGATTCACAGGAATGATTAAAAACCCTAATTGGACAAGAATTAGCCTAGGGACGACGAAAATGACCAAACTTTTCATATAATGACACAAAAAGAACTTATTGGATGCACAAGATTGGTTAAAAACCCTAATTGGACAAGAATAAGCATAGCGAGGGCGAAAATGACCTAAAAGTTCGTCCAACGACACAAATGAACTAATTGAATGCACAAGATTGGTTAAAAACCGTAATTGTACAAGAATAAGCTTGGGGAGGACCTAAATAACCTAGATATTCATCCAATGACACAAACATACCTATTTGATGCACAAGATTGGTTAAAAACCCTAATTGGACAAGAATTAGACTTGAGAGGACGAAAATGACCAAAATTTTCATATAATGAAACAAACACATCTATTGGATGCACAAGATTGGTTAAAAACCCTTCTTCGACAAGAATAAGCATTGGGAGGAAGAACATAACCTAAATATTCATCCAATGACACAAACGAACTTATTGTATGAACAAGTTTTGTTAAAAACCCAAATTGGACAGGAATAAGTCTAGGGAGGGCGAAAATGACCTAAATGTTCATCCAATGAGACAAATGAACTAATTGGATGCACAAGATTGATTAAAAACCCTAATTAGAAAAGAATTAGCCTGGTTAGGACGAAAATAACTTAAATGTTCATCCAATGACACAAACGCACCTATTTGATGCACAAGATTGGTTAAAACCCCGTATTGGACAAGAATTAGCCTAGGGAGGACGAAAATGACACAAATTTTCGACTAATGAGACAAACACACCCATTGGATGCACAAGATTGGTTAAAAACCCAAATTGGACAAGAATAAGCCTAGGTAGTTCGAAAAATGACCTAAATGTTCATTAAACGACACAAAAACACCTATTGGATGCACAAGATCGGTTAAAAACCCAAATAGGACAAGAATAAGCCTACGGAGGACGAAAATGACCTAAATGTTCATCGAATGACACAAATAAACTAATTGGATGCACAAGATTGGTTAAAACCCTAATTGGACAAGAATAAGCCTGGGGAGGACGAAAATAACCTAAATGTTCATCCAATGACACAAACACAACTGTTGGATGCACAAGATTGATTAAAAACCCTAATTGGTCAAGAATTAGCCTAGGGAGGACGTAAATGACCAAAATTTTCATATAATGACACAAAAAGAACTTATTGGATCCACAAGATTGGTTAAAAACCGTAATTGGTCAAGAATCAGCCTGGGAAGGACGAAAATGACCTAAATGTTCATCGAATGACACAAAAACACCTATTGGATGCACAAGATTAGTTAAAACCTCTAATTAGACAAGAATAAGCCTAGGGACGAAGAAAATGACCTAAATGTTCATCCAATGAGACAAATGAACTAATTGGATGCCATAGATTGGTTAAAAACCCAAATTGGAAAAGAATTAGCCTGGTGATGACGAAAATGACCTAAATGTTCATCCAATGACACAAACACACCCATTGGATGTACAAGATTGGATAAAAACCCTAATTCGACTAGAATAAGCCATAGGGAGGAAGAAAATAACATAAATATTCATCCAATGACACAAACGAACTTATTTGATGCATAAGACTGGATAGAAACCCTAATTGGACAAGAATAAGCCTAGGGAGGGCTAAAATAACTTATATGTTCCTCCAATGAGAGAAATGAACTAATTGGATGCACAAGATTGGTTTAAAACCATAATTGGACAAGAATAAGCCTAGGGAAGACGAAAATGACCTAAGGGTTCATCAAGTGACACAAAAACACCTATTGGATGCACAACTTGAGTTAAAAACCCTAATTCGACTACAATAAGCCTAGGGAGGAAGCAAATAACCTAAATATTCATCCAATGACACAAACGAACTTGTTGGATGCACAATATTGGTTAGAAACCCTAATTGGACAAGAATAAGCCTAGGGAGGGCGAAAATGACTTAAATGTTCATCCAATGAGACTAATGAACTAATTGGATGCACAAGATTGGTTAAAAGCCCTAATTGGACTAGAATAAGCCTGGGGAGGACAAAAATAAGCTAAATGTTCATTCGATTACACAAACACACCTATGTGATGCACAAGATTGGTTAAAAACCCAAATTGGACAAGAATTAGCCTAGGGAGGACGGAAATGACCTAAATGTTCATCTAATGACACAAACACACGTATTGAATGCGCAAGATTGGTTAAAAACCCTAATTGGACAAGAATAAGCCTACCGAGGGCGAAAATGACCTAAAAGCTCATCCAACGACAGAAATGAACTAATTGGATGCAAAAGATTGGTTAAAAACCCTAATTGGACAAGAATAAGCTTGGGGAGGACCTAAATAACCTAAATATTCATCCAATGACACAAACATACCTATTTGATGCACAAGATTCGTTAAAAACCCTAATTGGACATGAATTAGACTTGGGAGGATGAAAATGACCAAAATTTTCATATAATGAAACAAACACACCTATTGGATGCACAAGATTGGTTAAAAACCCTTTTTCGACATGAATCAGCATTGGGAGGACGAAAATAACTTAAATATTCATCCAATGACACAAATGAACTTATTGTATGGACAAGATTGGTTAAAAACCAAAATTGGACAGGAATAAGTCTAGGGAGGGCGAAAATGACCTAAATGTTCATCCAGCGACACAAAAACACCTATTGGATGCACAAGATCGGTTAAAAACCCAAATGGGACAAGAATAAGCCTACGGAGGACGAAAATGACCTAAATGTTCATCGAACGACACAAATAAACTAATTGGACGCACAAGATTGGTTAAAACCCTAAGTGGACCAGAATAAGCTTGGGGAGGACGAAAATAACCTAAATGTTCATCCAATGACACAAATACACCTGTTGGATGCACAGGATTGATTAAAAACCCTAATTGGACAAGAATTAGCCTAGGGACGACGAAAACGACCAAACTTTTCATATAATGCCACAAAAAGAACTTATTGGAAGCACAAGATTGGTTAAATACCCTAATTGGACAAGAATAAGCATAGCGAGGGCGAAAATGACCTAAAAGTTCGTCCAACGACACAAATGAACTAATTGAATGCACAAGATTGGTTAAAAACCCTAATTGTACAAGAATAAGCTTGGGGAGGACCTAAATAACCTAGATATTCATCCAATGACACAAACATACCTATTTGATGCACAAGATTGGTTAAAAACCCTAATTGGACAAGAATTAGACTTGAGAGGACGAAAATGACCAAAATTTTCATATAATGAAACAAACACATCTATTGGATGCACAAGATTGGTTAAAAACCCTTTTTCGACAAGAATAAGCATTGGGAGGAAGAACATAACCTAAATATTCATCCAATGACACAAACGAACTTATTGTATGAACAAGATTTGTTAAAAATCCAAATTGGACAGGAATAAGTCTAGGGAGGGCGAAAATGACCTAAATGTTCATCCAATGAGACAAATGAACTAATTGGATGCACAAGATTGATTAGAAACCCTAATTAGACAAGAATAAGCCTGGTTAGGACGAAAATAACTTAAATGTTCATCCAGTGACACAAACGCACCTATTTGATGCACAAGATTGGTTAAAACCCCGTATTGGACAAGAATTAGCCTAGGGAGGACGAAAATGACACAAATTTTCGACTAAGGAGACAAACACACCCATTGGATGCACAAGATTGGTTAAAAACCCAAATTGGACAAGAATAAGCCTAGGTTGGTCGAAAAATGACCTAAATGTTCATTAAACGACACAAAAACACCTATTGGATGCACAAGATCGGTTAAAAACCCAAATAGGACAAGAATAAGCCTACGGAGGACGAAAATGACCTAAATGTTCATCGAATGACACAAATAAACTAATTGGATGCACAAGATTGGTTAAAACCCTAATTGGACAAGAATAAGCTTGGGGAGGACGAAAATAACCTAAATGTTCATCCAATGACACAAACACAACTGTTGGATGCACAAGATTGATTAAAAACCCTAATTGGTCAAGAATTAGCCTAGGGAGGACGAAAATGACCAAACGTTTCATATAATGACACAAAAAGAACTTATTGGATCCACAAGATTGGTTAAAAACCGTAATTGGACAAGAATAAGACTGGGAAGGACGAAAATGACCTAAATGTTCATCGAATGACACAAAAACACCTATTGGATGCACAAGATTGGTTAAAACCTCTAATTAGACAAGAATAAGCCTAGGGACGAAGAAAATGACCTAAATGTTCATCCAATGAGACAAATGAACTAATTGGATGCCGTAGATTGGTTAAAAACCCAAATTGGAAAAGAATTAGCCTAGTGATGACGAAAATGACCTAAATGTTCATCCAATGACACAAACACACCCATTGGATGCACAAGATTGGATAAAAACCCTAATTCGACTAGAATAAGCCATACGGAGGAAGAAAATAACATAAATATTCATCCAATGACACAAACGAACTTATTTGATGCATAAGACTGGATAGAAACCCTAATTGGACAAGAATAAGCCTAGGGAGGGCTAAAATAACTTATATGTTCCTCCAATGAGAGAAATGAACTAATTGGATGCACAAGATTGGTTTAAAACCATAATTGGACAAGAATAAGCCTAGGGAAGACGAAAATGACCTAAGGGTTCATCAAGTGACACAAAAACACCTATTGGATGCACAACTTGAGTTAAAAACCCTAATTCGACTACAATAAGCCTAGGGAGGAAGCAAATAACCTAAATATTCATCCAATGACACAAACGAACTTGTTGGATGCACAATATTGGTTAGAAACCCTAATTGGACAAGAATAAGCCTAGGGAGGGCGAAAATGACTTAAATGTTCATCCAATGAGACTAATGAACTAATTGGATGCACAAGATTGGTTAAAAACCCTAATTGGACTAGAATAAGCCTGGGGAGGACTAAAATAACCTATATGTTCATTCTATTACACAAACACACCTATGTGATGCACAAGATTGGTTAAAAACCCAAATTGGACAAGAATTAGCCTAGGGAGGACGGAAATGACCTAAATGTTCATCTAATGACACAAACACACCTATTGAATGCGCAAGATTGGTTAAAAACCCTAATTGGACAAGAACAAGCCTAGCGAGGGCGAAAATGACCTAAAAGCTCATCCAACGACACAAATGAACTAATTGGATGCACAAGATTGGTTAAAAACCCTAATTGGACAAGAATAAGCTTGGGGAGGACCTAAATAACCTAAATATTCATCCAATGACACAAACATACCTATTTGATGCACAAGATTCGTTAAAAACCCTAATTGGACAAGAATTAGACTTGGGAGGACGAAAATGACCAAAATTTTCATATAATGAAACAAACACACCTATTGGATGCACAAGATTGGTTAAAAACCCTTTTTCGAGAAGAATAAGCATTGGGAGGAAGAAAATAACCTAAATATTCATCCAAAGACACAAACCAACTTATTGTATGGACAAGATTGATTAAAAACCCAAATTGGACAGTAATAAGCCTAGGGAGGGCGAAAATGACCTAAATGTTCATCCAATGAGACAAATGAACTAATTGGATGCACAAGATTGATTAAAAACCCTAATTAGACAAGAATAAGCCTGGTTAGGACGAAAATAACTTAAATGTTCATCCAATGACACAAACGCACCTATTTGATCTATAAGATTGGTTAAAAACCCGTATTGGACAAGATTTAGCCTAGGGAGGACGAAAATGACACAAATTTTCGACTAATGAGACAAACACACCCATTAGATGCACAAGATTGGTTAAAAACCCAAAGTGGACAAGAGTAAGCCTAGGGAGGTCGAAAAATGACCTAAATGTTCATCTAACGACACAAAAACTTCTATTGGATGCACAAGATCGGTTAAAAACCCAAATGGGACAAGAATAAGCCTACGGAGGACGAAAATGAACTAAATGTTCATCGAATGACACAAATAAACTAATTGGATGCACAAGATTGGTTAAAACCCTAATTGGACAAGAATAAGCCTGGGGAGGACGAAAATAACTTAAATGTTCATCCAATGACACAAACACACCTGTTGGATGCACAAGATTGATTAAAAACCCTAATTGGACAAGATTAGCCTAGGGAGGACGAAAATGACCAAACTTTTCATATAATGACACAAAAAGAACTTATTGGATCCACAAGATTGGTTAAAAACCGTAATTGGACAAGAATAAGCCTGGGGAGGACGAAAATGACCTAAATGTTCATCGAATGACACAAAAACACCTATTGGATGCACAAGATTGGTTAAAACCTCTAATTAGACAAGAATAAGCCTAGGGACGAAGAAAATGACCTAAATGTTCATCCAATGAGACAAATGAACTAATTGGATGCCATAGATTGGTTAAAAACCCAAATTGGAAAAGAATTAGCCTAGTGATGACGAAAATGACCTAAATGTTCATCCAATGACACAAACACACCCATTGGATGCACAAGATTGGATAAAAACCCTAATTCGACTAGAATAAGCCATAGGGAGGAAGAAAATAACATAAATATTCATCCAATGACACAAACGAACTTATTCGATGCACAAGACTGGATTGAAACCCTAATTGGACAAGAATAAGCCTAGGGAGGGCTAAAATAACTTATATGTTCCTCCAATGAGAGAAATGAACTAATTGGATGCACAAGATTGGTTTAAAACCATAATTGGACAAGAATAAGCCTAGGGAAGACGAAAATGACCTAAGGGTTCATCAAGTGACACAAAAACACCTATTGGATGCACAACTTGAGTTAAAAACCCTAATTCGACTACAATAAGCCTAGGGAGGAAGCAAATAACCTAAATATTCATCCAATGACACAAACGAACTTGTTGGATGCACAATATTGGTTAGAAACCCTAATTGGACAAGAATAAGCCTAGGGAGGGCGAAAATGACTTAAATGTTCATCCAATGAGACTAATGAACTAATTGGATGCACAAGATTGGTTAAAAGCCCTAATTGGACTAGAATAAGCCTGGGGAGGACAAAAATAAGCTAAATGTTCATTCGATTACACAAACACACCTATGTGATGCACAAGATTGGTTAAAAACCCAAATTGGACAAGAATTAGCCTAGGGAGGACGGAAATGACCTAAATGTTCATCTAATGACACAAACACACGTATTGAATGCGCAAGATTGGTTAAAAACCCTAATTGGACAAGAATAAGCCTACCGAGGGCGAAAATGACCTAAAAGCTCATCCAACGACAGAAATGAACTAATTGGATGCAAAAGATTGGTTAAAAACCCTAATTGGACAAGAATAAGCTTGGGGAGGACCTAAATAACCTAAATATTCATCCAATGACACAAACATACCTATTTGATGCACAAGATTCGTTAAAAACCCTAATTGGACATGAATTAGACTTGGGAGGATGAAAATGACCAAAATTTTCATATAATGAAACAAACACACCTATTGGATGCACAAGATTGGTTAAAAACCCTTTTTCGACATGAATCAGCATTGGGAGGACGAAAATAACTTAAATATTCATCCAATGACACAAATGAACTTATTGTATGGACAAGATTGGTTAAAAACCAAAATTGGACAGGAATAAGTCTAGGGAGGGCGAAAATGACCTAAATGTTCATCCAGCGACACAAAAACACCTATTGGATGCACAAGATCGGTTAAAAACCCAAATGGGACAAGAATAAGCCTACGGAGGACGAAAATGACCTAAATGTTCATCGAACGACACAAATAAACTAATTGGACGCACAAGATTGGTTAAAACCCTAAGTGGACCAGAATAAGCTTGGGGAGGACGAAAATAACCTAAATGTTCATCCAATGACACAAACACACCTGTTGGATGCACAGGATTGATTAAAAACCCTAATTGGACAAGAATTAGCCTAGGGACGAC
>JBBPBS010000072.1:70033-80272 GCA_037974835.1 Cicer judaicum
GGGAGGACAAAAATAAGCTAAATGTTCATTCGATTACACAAACACACCTATGTGATGCACAAGATTGGTTAAAAACCCAAATTGGACAAGAATTAGCCTAGGGAGGACGGAAATGACCTAAATGTTCATCTAATGACACAAACACACGTATTGAATGCGCAAGATTGGTTAAAAACCCTAATTGGACAAGAATAAGCCTAGCGAGGGCGAAAATGACCTAAAAGCTCATCCAACGACACAAATGAACTAATTGGATGCACAAGATTGGTTAAAAACCCTAATTGGACAAGAATAAGCTTGGGGAGGACCTAAATAACCTAAATATTCATCCAATGACACAAACATACCTATTTGATGCACAAGATTCGTTAAAAACCCTAATTGGACAAGAATTACAATTGGGAGGATGAAAATGACTAAAATTTTCATATAATGAAACAAACACACCTATTGGATGCACAAGATTGGTTAAAAACCCTTTTTCGACAAGAATAAGCATTGGGAGGAAGAAAATAACTTAAATATTCATTCAATGACACAAACGAACTTATTGTATGGACAAGATTGGTTAAAAACCAAAATTGGACGGGAATAAGTCTAGGGAGGGCGAAAATGACCTAAATGTTCATCCAGCGACACAAAAACACCTATTGGATGCACAAGATCAGTTAAAAACCCAAATGGGACAAGAATAAGCCTACGGAGGACGAAAATGACCTAAATGTTCATCGAACGACACAAATAAACTAATTGGATGCACAAGATTGGTTAAAACCCTAAGTGGACCAGAATAAGCTTGGGGAGGACGAAAATAACCTAAAAGTTCATCCAATGACACAAACACACCTATTCGATGCACAGGATTGATCAAAAACCCTAATTGGACAAGAATTAGCCTAGGGACGACAAAAATGACCAAACTTTTCATATAATGACACAAAAAGAACTTATTGGATGCACAAGATTGGTTAAAAACCCTAATTGGACAAGAATAAGCATAGCGAGGGCGAAAATGACCTAAAAGTTCGTCCAACGACACAAATGAACTAATTGAATGCACAAGATTGGTTAAAAACCGTAATTGTACAAGAATAAGCTTGGGGAGGACCTAAATAACCTAGATATTCATCCAATGACACAAACATACCTATTTGATGCACAAGATTGGTTAAAAACCCTAATTGGACAAGAATTAGACTTGAGAGGACGAAAATGACCAAAATTTTCATATAATGAAACAAACACATCTATTGGATGCACAAGATTGGTTAAAAACCCTTCTTCGACAAGAATAAGCATTGGGAGGAAGAACATAACCTAAATATTCATCCAATGACACAAACGAACTTATTGTATGAACAAGTTTTGTTAAAAACCCAAATTGGACAGGAATAAGTCTAGGGAGGGCGAAAATGACCTAAATGTTCATCCAATGAGACAAATGAACTAATTGGATGCACAAGATTGATTAAAAACCCTAATTAGAAAAGAATTAGCCTGGTTAGGACGAAAATAACTTAAATGTTCATCCAATGACACAAACGCACCTATTTGATGCACAAGATTGGTTAAAACCCCGTATTGGACAAGAATTAGCCTAGGGAGGACGAAAATGACACAAATTTTCGACTAATGAGACAAACACACCCATTGGATGCACAAGATTGGTTAAAAACCCAAATTGGACAAGAATAAGCCTAGGTAGTTCGAAAAATGACCTAAATGTTCATTAAACGACACAAAAACACCTATTGGATGCACAAGATCGGTTAAAAACCCAAATAGGACAAGAATAAGCCTACGGAGGACGAAAATGACCTAAATGTTCATCGAATGACACAAATAAACTAATTGGATGCACAAGATTGGTTAAAACCCTAATTGGACAAGAATAAGCCTGGGGAGGACAAAAATAACCTAAATGTTCATCCAATGACACAAACACAACTGTTGGATGCAAAGGATTGATTAAAAACCCTAATTGGTCAAGAATTAGCCTAGGGAGGACGAAAATGACCAAACTTTTCATATAATGACACAAAAAGAACTTATTGGATCCACAAGATTGGTTAAAAACCGTAATTGGACAAGAATAAGCCTGGGAAGGACGAAAATGACCTAAATGTTCATCGAATGACACAAAAACACCTATTGGATGCACAAGATTGGTTAAAACCTCTAATTAGACAAGAATAAGCCTAGGGACGAAGAAAATGACCTAAATGTTCATCCAATGAGACAAATGAACTAATTGGATGCCATAGATTGGTTAAAAACCCAAATTGGAAAAGAATTAGCCTGGTGATGACGAAAATGACCTAAATGTTCATCCAATGACACAAACACACCCATTGGATGTACAAGATTGGATAAAAACCCTAATTCGACTAGAATAAGCCATAGGGAGGAAGAAAATAACATAAATATTCATCCAATGAC
The DNA here is from genome assembly GCA_037974835.1 of Cicer judaicum. NCBI lineage: Eukaryota > Viridiplantae > Streptophyta > Magnoliopsida > Fabales > Fabaceae > Cicer > Cicer judaicum. The sequence goes on from JBBPBS010000072.1 coordinate 72,473, forward strand.
ACAAACGAACTTATTCGATGCACAAGACTGGATAGAAACCCTAATTGGACAAGAATAAGCCTAGGGAGGGCTAAAATAACTTATATGTTCCTCCAATGTGAGAAATGAACTAATTGGATGCACAAGATTGGTTTAAAACCATAATTGGACAAGAATAAGCCTAGGGAAGACGAAAAAGACCTAAGTGTTCATCAAGTGACACAAAAACACCTATTGGATGCACAACTTGAGTTAAAAACCCTAGTTCGACTAGAATAAGCCTAGGGAGGAAGCATATAACCTAAATATTCATCCAATGACACAAACGAACTTGTTGGATGCACAATATTGGTTAGAAACCCTAATTGGACAAGAATAAGCCTAGGGAGGGCGAAAATGACTTAAATGTTCATCCAATGAGACTAACGAACTAATTGGATGCACAAGATTGGTTAAAAACCCTAATTGGACTAGAATAAGCCTGGGGAGGACAAAAATAAGCTAAATGTTCATTCGATTACACAAACACACCTATGTGATGCACAAGATTGGTTAAAAACCCAAATTGGACAAGAATTAGCCTAGGGAGGACGGAAATGACCTAAATGTTCATCTAATGACACAAACACACGTATTGAATGCGCAAGATTGGTTAAAAACCCTAATTGGACAAGAATAAGCCTAGCGAGGGCGAAAATGACCTAAAAGCTCATCCAACGACACAAATGAACTAATTGGATGCACAAGATTGGTTAAAAACCCTAATTGGACAAGAATAAGCTTGGGGAGGACCTAAATAACCTAAGTATTCATCCAATGACACAAACATACCTATTTGATGCACAAGATTCGTTAAAAACCCTAATTGGACAAGAATTAGACTTGGGAGGATGAAAATGACCAAAATTTTCATATAATGAAACAAACACACCTATTGGATGCACAAGATTGGTTAAAAACCCTTTTTCGACAAGAATAAGCATTGGGAGGAAGAAAATAACTTAAATATTCATCCAATGACACAAACGAACTTATTGTATGGACAAGATTGGTTAAAAACCAAAATTGGACAAGAATAAGTCTAGGGAGGGCGAAAATGACCTAAATGTTCATCCAGCGACACAAAAACACCTATTGGATGCACAAGATCGGTTAAAAACCCAAATGGGACAAGAATAAGCCTACGGAGGACGAAAATGACCTAAATGTTCATCGAACGACACAAATAAACTAATTGAATGCACAAGATTGGTTAAAAACCCTAATTGTACAAGAATAAGCTTGGGGAGGACCTAAATAACCTAAATATTCATCCAATGACACAAACATACCTATTTGATGCACAAGATTGGTTAAAAACCCTAATTGGACAAGAATTAGACTTGAGAGGACGAAAATGACCAAAATTTTCATATAATGAAACAAACACATCTATTCGATGCACAAGATTGGTTAAAAACCCTTTTTCGACAAGAATAAGCATTGGGAGGAAGAACATAACCTAAATATTCATCCAATGACACAAACGAACTTATTGTATGAACAAGATTTGTTAAAAACCCAAATTGGACAGGAATAAGTCTAGGGAGGGCGAAAATGACCTAAATGTTCATCCAATGAGACAAATGAACTAATTGGATGCACAAGATTGATTAAAAACCCTAATTAGACAAGAATAAGCCTGGTTAGGACGAAAATAACTTAAATGTTCATCCAATGACACAAACGCACCTATTTGATGCACAAGATTGGTTAAAACCCCGTATTGGACAAGAATTAGCCTAGGGAGGACGAAAATGACACAAATTTTCGACTAATGAGACAAACACACCCATTGGATGCACAAGATTGGTTTAAAACCCAAATTGGACAAGAATAAACCTAGGGAGGTCGAAAAATGACCTAAATGTTCATCAAATGACACAAAAACACATATTGGATGCACAAGATCGGTTAAAAACCCAAATGGGACAAGAAATAGCCTATGGAGAACGAAAATGACCTAAATGTTCATCGAATGACACAAATAAACTAATTGGATGCACAAGATTGGTTAAAACCCTAATTGGACAAGAATAAGCCTAGGGAGGACGAAAATAACCTAAATGTTCATCCAATGACACAAACACACCTGTTGGATGCACAAGATTGATTAAAAACCCTAATTGGACCAGAATTAGCCTATGGAGGACGAAAATGACCAAACTTTTCATATAATGACACAAAAAGAATTTATTGGATCCACAAGATTGGTTAAAAACCGTAATTGGACAAGAATAAGCCTGGGGAGGACGAAAATGACCTAAATGTTCATCCAACGACACAAAAACACCTATTGGATGCACAAGATCGGTTAAAAACCCAAATGGGACAAGAATAAGCCTACGGAGGACGAAAATGACCTAAATGTTCATCGAACGACACAAATAAACTAATTGAATGCACAAGATTGGTTAAAAACCCTAATTGTACAAGAATAAGCTTGGGGAGGACCTAAATAACCTAAATATTCATCCAATGACACAAACATACCTATTTGATGCACAAGATTGGTTAAAAACCCTAATTGGACAAGAATTAGACTTGAGAGGACGAAAATGACCAAAATTTTCATATAATGAAACAAACACATCTATTCGATGCACAAGATTGGTTAAAAACCCTTTTTCGACAAGAATAAGCATTGGGAGGAAGAACATAACCTAAATATTCATCCAATGACACAAACGAACTTATTGTATGAACAAGATTTGTTAAAAACCCAAATTGGACAGGAATAAGTCTAGGGAGGGCGAAAATGACCTAAATGTTCATCCAATGAGACAAATGAACTAATTGGATGCACAAGATTGATTAAAAACCCTAATTAGACAAGAATAAGCCTGGTTAGGACGAAAATAACTTAAATGTTCATCCAATGACACAAACGCACCTATTTGATGCACAAGATTGGTTAAAACCCCGTATTGGACAAGAATTAGCCTAGGGAGGACGAAAATGACACAAATTTTCGACTAATGAGACAAACACACCCATTGGATGCACAAGATTGGTTTAAAACCCAAATTGGACAAGAATAAACCTAGGGAGGTCGAAAAATGACCTAAATGTTCATCAAATGACACAAAAACACATATTGGATGCACAAGATCGGTTAAAAACCCAAATGGGACAAGAAATAGCCTATGGAGAACGAAAATGACCTAAATGTTCATCGAATGACACAAATAAACTAATTGGATGCACAAGATTGGTTAAAACCCTAATTGGACAAGAATAAGCCTAGGGAGGACGAAAATAACCTAAATGTTCATCCAATGACACAAACACAACTGTTGGATGCACAAGATTGGTTAAAAACCCTTTTTCGACATGAATAAGCATTGGGAGGACGAAAATAACTTAAATATTCATCCAATGACACAAATGAACTTATTGTATGGACAAGATTGGTTAAAAACCAAAATTGGACAGGAATAAGTCTAGGGAGGGCGAAAATGACCTAAATGTTCATCCAGCGACACAAAAACACCTATTGGATGCACAAGATCGGTTAAAAACCCAAATGGGACAAGAATAAGCCTACGGAGGACGAAAATGACCAAAATGTTCATCGAACGACAGAAATAAACTAATTGGATGCACAAGATTGGATAAAACCCTAAGTGGACCAGAATAAGCTTGGGGAGGACTAAAATAACCTAAATGTTCATCCAATGACACAAACACACCTGTTGGATTCACAGGATTGATTAAAAACCCTAATTGGACAAGAATTAGCCTAGGGACGACGAAAATGACCAAACTTTTCATATAATGACACAAAAAGAACTTATTGGATGCACAAGATTGGTTAAAAACCCTAATTGGACAAGAATAAGCATAGCGAGGGCGAAAATGACCTAAAAGTTCGTCCAACGACACAAATGAACTAATTGAATGCACAAGATTGGTTAAAAACCGTAATTGTACAAGAATAAGCTTGGGGAGGACCTAAATAACCTAGATATTCATCCAATGACACAAACATACCTATTTGATGCACAAGATTGGTTAAAAACCCTAATTGGACAAGAATTAGACTTGAGAGGACGAAAATGACCAAAATTTTCATATAATGAAACAAACACATCTATTGGATGCACAAGATTGGTTAAAAACCCTTCTTCGACAAGAATAAGCATTGGGAGGAAGAACATAACCTAAATATTCATCCAATGACACAAACGAACTTATTGTATGAACAAGTTTTGTTAAAAACCCAAATTGGACAGGAATAAGTCTAGGGAGGGCGAAAATGACCTAAATGTTCATCCAATGAGACAAATGAACTAATTGGATGCACAAGATTGATTAAAAACCCTAATTAGAAAAGAATTAGCCTGGTTAGGACGAAAATAACTTAAATGTTCATCCAATGACACAAACGCACCTATTTGATGCACAAGATTGGTTAAAACCCCGTATTGGACAAGAATTAGCCTAGGGAGGACGAAAATGACACAAATTTTCGACTAATGAGACAAACACACCCATTGGATGCACAAGATTGGTTAAAAACCCAAATTGGACAAGAATAAGCCTAGGTAGTTCGAAAAATGACCTAAATGTTCATCCAATGACACAAACACACCTGTTGGATGCACAAGATTGATTAAAAACCCTAATTGGACCAGAATTAGCCTATGGAGGACGAAAATGACCAAACTTTTCATATAATGACACAAAAAGAATTTATTGGATCCACAAGATTGGTTAAAAACCGTAATTGGACAAGAATAAGCCTGGGGAGGACGAAAATGACCTAAATGTTCATCGAATGACACAAAAACATCTATTGGATGCACAAGATTGGTTAAAACCTCTAATTAGACAAGAATAAGCCCAGGGACGAAGAAAATGACCTAAATGTTCATCCAATGAGACAAATGAACTAATTGGATGCCATAGATTGGTTAAAAACCCAAATTGGAAAAGAATTAGCCTAGTGATGACGAAAATGACCTAAATGTTCATCCAATGACACAAACACACCCATTGGATGCACAAGATTGGTTAAAAACCCTAATTAGACTAGAATAAGCAATAGGGAGGAAGAAAATAACATAAATATTCATCCCATGACACAAACCAACTTATTGGATGCACAAGACTAGTTAGAAACCCTAATTGGACAAGAATAAGCCTAGGGAGGGCTAAAATAACTTATATGTTCATCCAATGAGAGAAATGAACTAATTGGATGCACAAGATTGGTTTAAAACCCTAATTGGACAAGAATAAGCCTAGGGAGGACGAAAATGACCTAAGTGTTCATCAAGTGACACCAAAACACCTATTGGATGCACAACTTGAGTTAAAAACCCTAATTCGACTAGAATAAGCTTAGGGAGGAAGCAAATAACCTAAATATTCATCCAATGACACAAACGAACTTGTTGGATGCACAATATTGGTTAGAAACCCTAATTGGACAAGAATAAGCCTAGGGAGGGCGAAAATGACTTAAATGTTCATCCAATGAGACTAATGAACTAATTGGATGCACAAGATTGGTTAAAAACCCTAATTGTACAAGAATAAGCTTGGGGAGGACCTAAATAACCTAAATATTCATCCAATGACACAAACATACCTATTTGATGCACAAGATTGGTTAAAAACCCTAATTGGACAAGAATTAGACTTGGGAGGACGAAAATGACCACAATTTTCATAAAATGAAACAAACACACCTATTGGATGCACAAGATTGGTTAAAAACCCTTTTTCGACAAGAATAAGCATTGGGAGGAAGAACATAACCTAAATGTTCATCCAATGACACAAACGAACTTATTCTATGGACAAGATTGGTTAAAAACCCAAATTGGACAGGAATAAGTCTAGAGAGGGCGAAAATGACCTAAATGTTCATCCAACGAGAAAAATGAAATAATTGGATGCACAAGATTGATTAAAAACCCTAATTAGACAAGAATAAGCTTGGTTACGACGAAAATAACTTAAATGTTCATCCAATGACACAAACGCACCTATTTGATGCACAAGATTGGTTAAAACCCCGTATTGGACTAGAATTAGCCTAGGGAGGACGAAAATGACACAAATTTTCGACTAATGAGACAAACACACCCATTGGATGCACAAGATTGGTTAAAAACCCAAATTGGACAAGAATAAGCCTAGGGAGGTCGAAAAATGACCTAAATGTTCATCAAACGACACAAAAACACCTATTGGATGCACAAGATCGGTTAAAAACCCAAATGGGACAAGAATAAGCCTACGGAGGACGAAAATGAACTAAATGTTCATCGAATGACACAAACACACGTATTGAATGCGCAAGATTGGTTAAAAACCCTAATTGGACAAGAATAAGCCTAACGAGGGCGAAAATGACCTAAAAGCTCATCCAACGACACAAATGAACTAATTGGATGCACAAGATTGGTTAAAAACCCTAATTGGACAAGAATAAGCTTGGGGAGGACCTAAATAACCTAAATATTCATCCAATGACACAAACATACCTATTTGATGCACAAGATTCGTTAAAAACCCTAATTGGACAAGAATTAGACTTGGAAGGACGCAAATGACCAAAATTTTCATATAATGAAACAAACACACCTATTGGATGCACAAGATTGGTTAAAAACCCTTTTTTGAGAAGAATAAGCATTGGGAGGAAGAAAATAACCTAAATATTCATCCAATGACACAAACCAACTTATTGTATGGGCAAGATTGATTAAAAACCCAAATTGGACAGTAATAAGCCTAGGGAGGGCGAAAATGACCTAAATGTTCATCCAATGAGACAAATGAACTAATTGGATGCACAAGATTGATTAAAAACCCTAATTAGACAAGAATAAGCCTGGTTAGGACGAAAATAACTTAAATGTTCATCCAATGACACAAACGCACCTATTTGATCTATAAGATTGGTTAAAAACCCGTATTGGACAAGATTTAGCCTAGGGAGGACGAAAATGACACAAATTTTCGACTAATGAGACAAACACACCCATTAGATGCACAAGATTGGTTAAAAACCCAAAGTGGACAAGAGTAAGCCTAGGGAGGTCGAAAAATGACCTAAATGTTCATCTAACGACACAAAAACTTCTATTGGATGCACAAGATCGGTTAAAAACCCAAATGGGACAAGAATAAGCCTACGGAGGACGAAAATGAACTAAATGTTCATCGAATGACACAAATAAACTAATTGGATGCACAAGATTGGTTAAAACCCTAATTGGACAAGAATAAGCCTGGGGAGGACGAAAATAACTTAAATGTTCATCCAATGACACAAACACACCTGTTGGATGCACAAGATTGATTAAAAACCCTAATTGGACAAGATTAGCCTAGGGAGGACGAAAATGACCAAACTTTTCATATAATGACACAAAAAGAACTTATTGGATCCACAAGATTGGTTAAAAACCGTAATTGGACAAGAATAAGCCTGGGGAGGACGAAAATGACCTAAATGTTCATCGAATGACACAAAAACACCTATTGGATGCACAAGATTGGTTAAAACCTCTAATTAGACAAGAATAAGCCTAGGGACGAAGAAAATGACCTAAATGTTCATCCAATGAGACAAATGAACTAATTGGATGCCATAGATTGGTTAAAAACCCAAATTGGAAAAGAATTAGCCTAGTGATGACGAAAATGACCTAAATGTTCATCCAATGACACAAACACACCCATTGGATGCACAAGATTGGTTAAAAACCCTAATTAGACTAGAATAAGCCATAGGGAGGAAGAAAATAACATAAATATTCATCC
>JBBPBS010000072.1:80513-111062 GCA_037974835.1 Cicer judaicum
TAAATGTTCATCCAATGACACAAACACACCTGTTGGATGCACAAGATTGATTAAAAACCCTAATTGGACAAGATTAGCCTAGGGAGGACGAAAATGACCAAACTTTTCATATAATGACACAAAAAGAACTTATTGGATCCACAAGATTGGTTAAAAACCGTAATTGGACAAGAATAAGCCTGGGGAGGACGAAAATGACCTAAATGTTCATCGAATGACACAAAAACACCTATTGGATGCACAAGATTGGTTAAAACCTCTAATTAGACAAGAATAAGCCTAGGGACGAAGAAAATGACCTAAATGTTCATCCAATGAGACAAATGAACTAATTGGATGCCATAGATTGGTTAAAAACCCAAATTGGAAAAGAATTAGCCTAGTGATGACGAAAATGACCTAAATGTTCATCCAATGACACAAACACACCCATTGGATGCACAAGATTGGTTAAAAACCCTAATTAGACTAGAATAAGCCATAGGGAGGAAGAAAATAACATAAATATTCATCCCATGACACAAACGAACTTATTGGATGCACAAGACTAGTTAGAAACCCTAATTGGACAAGAATAAGCCTAGGGAGGGCTAAAATAACTTATATGTTCATCCAATGAGAGAAATGAACTAATTGGATGCACAAGATTGGTTTAAAACCCTAATTGGACAAGAATAAGCCTAGGGAGGACGAAAATGACCTAAGTGTTCATCCAATGACACAAACACACCTGTTGGATGCACAGGATTGATTAAAAACCCTAATTGGACAAGAATTAGCCTAGGGACGACGAAAATGACCAAACTTTTCATATAATGACACAAAAAGAACTTATTGGATGCACAAGATTGGTTAAATACCCTAATTGGACAAGAATAAGCATAGCGAGGGCGAAAATGACCTAAAAGTTCGTCCAACGACACAAATGAACTAATTGAATGCACAAGATTGGTTAAAAACCCTAATTGTACAAGAATAAGCTTGGGGTGGACCTAAATAACCTAAATATTCATCAAATGACACAAACATACCTATTTGATGCACAAGATTGGTTAAAAACCCTAATTGGACAAGAATTAGACTTGGGAGGACGAAAATGACCACAATTTTCATAAAATGAAACAAACACACCTATTGGATGCACAAGATTGGTTAAAAACCCTTTTTCGACAAGAATAAGCATTGGGAGGAAGAACATAACCTAAATGTTCATCCAATGACACAAACGAACTTATTGTATGGACAAGATTCGTTAAAAACCCAAATTGGACAGGAATAAGTCTAGAGAGGGCGAAAATGACCTAAATGTTCATCCAATGAGAAAAATGAAATAATTGGATGCACAAGATTGATTAAAAACCCTAATTAGACAAGAATAAGCTTGGTTACGACGAAAATAACTTAAATGTTCATCCAATGACACAAACGCACCTATTTGATGCACAAGATTGGTTAAAACCCCGTATTGGACTAGAATTAGCCTAGGGAGGACGAAAATGACACAAATTTTCGACTAATGAGACAAACACACCCATTGGATGCACAAGATTGGTTAAAAACCCAAATTGGACAAGAATAAGCCTAGGGAGGTCGAAAAATGACCTAAATGTTCATCAAACGACACAAAAACACCTATTGGATGCACAAGATCGGTTAAAAACCCAAATGGGACAAGAATAAGCCTACGGAGGACGAAAATGACCTAAATGTTCATCGAATGACACAAATAAACTAATTGGATGCACAAGATTGGTTAAAACCCTAATTGGACAAGAATAAGCCTGGGGAGGACGAAAATAACCTAAATGTTCATCCAATGACACAAACACACCTGTTGGATGCACAAGATTGATTAAAAACCTTAATTGGACAAGATTAGCATAGGGAGGACGAAAATGACCAAACTTTTCATATAATGACACAAAAAGAACTTATTGGATCCACAAGATTGGTTAAAAACCGTAATTGGACAAGAATAAGCCTGGGGAGGACAAAAATGACGTAAATGTTCATCGAATGACACAAAAACACCTATTGGATGCACAAAATTGGTTAAAACCTCTAATTAGACAAGAATAAGCCTAGGGACGAAGAAAATGACCTAAATGTTCATCCAATGAGACAAATGAACTAATTGGATGCACAAGATTGGTTTAAAACCCTAATTGGACAAGAATAAGCCTAGGGAGGACGAAAATGACCTAAGTGTTCATCAAGTGACACAAAAACACCTATTGGATGCACAACTTGAGTTAAAAACCCTAATTCGACTAGAATAAGCCTAGGGAGGAAGCAAATAACCTAAATATTCATCAAATGACACAAACGAACTTGTTGGATGCACAATATTGGTTAGAAACCCTAATTGGACAAGAATAAGCCTAGGGAGGGCGAAAATGACTTAAATGTTCATCCAATGAGACTAATGAACTAATTGGATGCACAAGATTGGTTAAAAACCCTAATTGGACTAGAATAAGCCTGGGGAGGACTAAAATAACCTATATGTTCATTCTATTACACAAACACACCTATGTGATGCACAAGATTGGTTAAAAACCCAAATTGGACAAGAATTAGCCTAGGGAGGACGGAAATGACCTAAATGTTCATCTAATGACACAAACACACCTATTGAATGCGCAAGATTGGTTAAAAACCCTAATTGGACAAGAACAAGCCTAGCGAGGGCGAAAATGACCTAAAAGCTCATCCAACGACACAAATGAACTAATTGGATGCACAAGATTGGTTAAAAACCCTAATTGGACAAGAATAAGCTTGGGGAGGACCTAAATAACCTAAATATTCATCCAATGACACAAACATACCTATTTGATGCACAAGATTCGTTAAAAACCCTAATTGGACAAGAATTAGACTTGGGAGGACGAAAATGACCAAAATTTTCATATAATGAAACAAACACACCTATTGGATGCACAAGATTGGTTAAAAACCCTTTTTCGAGAAGAATAAGCATTGGGAGGAAGAAAATAACCTAAATATTCATCCAAAGACACAAACCAACTTATTGTATGGACAAGATTGATTAAAAACCCAAATTGGACAGTAATAAGCCTAGGGAGGGCGAAAATGACCTAAATGTTCATCCAATGAGACAAATGAACTAATTGGATGCACAAGATTGATTAAAAACCCTAATTAGACAAGAATAAGCCTGGTTAGGACGAAAATAACTTAAATGTTCATCCAATGACACAAACGCACCTATTTGATCTATAAGATTGGTTAAAAACCCGTATTGGACAAGATTTAGCCTAGGGAGGACGAAAATGACACAAATTTTCGACTAATGAGACAAACACACCCATTAGATGCACAAGATTGGTTAAAAACCCAAAGTGGACAAGAGTAAGCCTAGGGAGGTCGAAAAATGACCTAAATGTTCATCTAACGACACAAAAACTTCTATTGGATGCACAAGATCGGTTAAAAACCCAAATGGGACAAGAATAAGCCTACGGAGGACGAAAATGAACTAAATGTTCATCGAATGACACAAATAAACTAATTGGATGCACAAGATTGGTTAAAACCCTAATTGGACAAGAATAAGCCTGGGGAGGACGAAAATAACCTAAATGTTCATCCAATGACACAAACACACCTGTTGGATGCACAAGATTGATTAAAAACCCTAATTGGACAAGATTAGCCTAGGGAGGACGAAAATGACCAAACTTTTCATATAATGACACAAAAAGAACTTATTGGATCCACAAGATTGGTTAAAAACCGTAATTGGACAAGAATAAGCCTGGGGAGGACGAAAATGACCTAAATGTTCATCGAATGACACAAAAACACCTATTGGATGCACAAGATTGGTTAAAACCTCTAATTAGACAAGAATAAGCCTAGGGACGAAGAAAATGACCTAAATGTTCATCCAATGAGACAAATGAACTAATTGGATGCCATAGATTGGTTAAAAACCCAAATTGGAAAAGAATTAGCCTAGTGATGACGAAAATGACCTAAATGTTCATCCAATGACACAAACACACCCATTGGATGCACAAGATTGGTTAAAAACCCTAATTAGACTAGAATAAGCCATAGGGAGGAAGAAAATAACATAAATATTCATCCCATGACACAAACGAACTTATTGGATGCACAAGACTAGTTAGAAACCCTAATTGGACAAGAATAAGCCTAGGGAGGGCTAAAATAACTTATATGTTCATCCAATGAGAGAAATGAACTAATTGGATGCACAAGATTGGTTTAAAACCCTAATTGGACAAGAATAAGCCTAGGGAGGACGAAAATGACCTAAGTGTTCATCCAATGACACAAACACACCTGTTGGATGCACAGGATTGATTAAAAACCCTAATTGGACAAGAATTAGCATAGGGACGACGAAAATGACCAAACTTTTCATATAATGACACAAAAAGAACTTATTGGATGCACAAGATTGGTTAAATACCCTAATTGGACAAGAATAAGCATAGCGAGGGCGAAAATGACCTAAAAGTTCGTCCAACGACACAAATGAACTAATTGAATGCACAAGATTGGTTAAAAACCCTAATTGTACAAGAATAAGCTTGGGGTGGACCTAAATAACCTAAATATTCATCCAATGACACAAACATACCTATTTGATGCACAAGATTGGTTAAAAACCCTAATTGGACAAGAATTAGACTTGGGAGGACGAAAATGACCACAATTTTCATAAAATGAAACAAACACACCTATTGGATGCACAAGATTGGTTAAAAACCCTTTTTCGACAAGAATAAGCATTGGGAGGAAGAACATAACCTAAATGTTCATCCAATGACACAAACGAACTTATTGTATGGACAAGATTGGTTAAAAACCCAAATTGGACAGGAATAAGTCTAGAGAGGGCGAAAATGACCTAAATGTTCATCGAATGAGAAAAATGAAATAATTGGATGCACAAGATTGATTAAAAACCCTAATTAGACAAGAATAAGCTTGGTTACGACGAAAATAACTTAAATGTTCATCCAATGACACAAACGCACCTATTTGATGCACAAGATTGGTTAAAACCCCGTATTGGACTAGAATTAGCCTAGGGAGGACGAAAATGACACAAATTTTCGACTAATGAGACAAACACACCCATTGGATGCACAAGATTGGTTAAAAACCCAAATTGGACAAGAATAAGCCTAGGGAGGTCGAAAAATGACCTAAATGTTCATCAAACGACACAAAAACACCTATTGGATGCACAAGATCGGTTAAAAACCCAAATGGGACAAGAATAAGCCTACGGAGGACGAAAATGACCTAAATGTTCATCGAATGACACAAATAAACTAATTGGATGCACAAGATTGGTTAAAACCCTAATTGGACAAGAATAAGCCTGGGGAGGACGAAAATAACCTAGATGTTCATCCAATGACACAAACACACCTGTTGGATGCACAAGATTGATTAAAAACCCTAATTGGACAAGATTAGCCTAGGGAGGACGAAAATGACCAAACTTTTCATATAATGACACAAAAAGAACTTATTGGATCCACAAGATTGGTTAAAAACCGTAATTGGACAAGAATAAGCCTGGGGAGGACAAAAATGACCTAAATGTTCATCGAATGACACAAAAACACCTATTGGATGCACAAAATTGGTTAAAACCTCTAATTAGACAAGAATAAGCCTAGGGACGAAGAAAATGACCTAAATGTTCATCCAATGAGAGAAATGAACTAATTGGATGCACAAGATTGGTTTAAAACCCTAATTGGACAAGAATAAGCCTAGGGAGGACGAAAATGACCTAAGTGTTCATCAAGTGACACAAAAACACCTATTGGATGCACAGGATTGATTAAAAACCCTAATTGGACAAGAATTAGCCTAGGGACGACGAAAATGACCAAACTTTTCATATAATGACACAAAAAGAACTTATTGGATGCACAAGATTGGTTAAATACCCTAATTGGACAAGAATAAGCATAGCGAGGGCGAAAATGACCTAAAAGTTCGTCCAACGACACAAATGAACTAATTGAATGCACAAGATTGGTTAAAAACCCTAATTGTACAAGAATAAGCTTGGGGTGGACCTAAATAACCTAAATATTCATCAAATGACACAAACATACCTATTTGATGCACAAGATTGGTTAAAAACCCTAATTGGACAAGAATTAGACTTGGGAGGACGAAAATGACCACAATTTTCATAAAATGAAACAAACACACCTATTGGATGCACAAGATTGGTTAAAAACCCTTTTTCGACAAGAATAAGCATTGGGAGGAAGAACATAACCTAAATGTTCATCCAATGACACAAACGAACTTATTGTATGGACAAGATTCGTTAAAAACCCAAATTGGACAGGAATAAGTCTAGAGAGGGCGAAAATGACCTAAATGTTCATCCAATGAGAAAAATGAAATAATTGGATGCACAAGATTGATTAAAAACCCTAATTAGACAAGAATAAGCTTGGTTACGACGAAAATAACTTAAATGTTCATCCAATGACACAAACGCACCTATTTGATGCACAAGATTGGTTAAAACCCCGTATTGGACTAGAATTAGCCTAGGGAGGACGAAAATGACACAAATTTTCGACTAATGAGACAAACACACCCATTGGATGCACAAGATTGGTTAAAAACCCAAATTGGACAAGAATAAGCCTAGGGAGGTCGAAAAATGACCTAAATGTTCATCAAACGACACAAAAACACCTATTGGATGCACAAGATCGGTTAAAAACCCAAATGGGACAAGAATAAGCCTACGGAGGACGAAAATGACCTAAATGTTCATCGAATGACACAAATAAACTAATTGGATGCACAAGATTGGTTAAAACCCTAATTGGACAAGAATAAGCCTGGGGAGGACGAAAATAACCTAAATGTTCATCCAATGACACAAACACACCTGTTGGATGCACAAGATTGATTAAAAACCTTAATTGGACAAGATTAGCATAGGGAGGACGAAAATGACCAAACTTTTCATATAATGACACAAAAAGAACTTATTGGATCCACAAGATTGGTTAAAAACCGTAATTGGACAAGAATAAGCCTGGGGAGGACAAAAATGACGTAAATGTTCATCGAATGACACAAAAACACCTATTGGATGCACAAAATTGGTTAAAACCTCTAATTAGACAAGAATAAGCCTAGGGACGAAGAAAATGACCTAAATGTTCATCCAATGAGACAAATGAACTAATTGGATGCACAAGATTGGTTTAAAACCCTAATTGGACAAGAATAAGCCTAGGGAGGACGAAAATGACCTAAGTGTTCATCAAGTGACACAAAAACACCTATTGGATGCACAACTTGAGTTAAAAACCCTAATTCGACTAGAATAAGCCTAGGGAGGAAGCAAATAACCTAAATATTCATCAAATGACACAAACGAACTTGTTGGATGCACAATATTGGTTAGAAACCCTAATTGGACAAGAATAAGCCTAGGGAGGGCGAAAATGACTTAAATGTTCATCCAATGAGACTAATGAACTAATTGGATGCACAAGATTGGTTAAAAACCCTAATTGGACTAGAATAAGCCTGGGGAGGACTAAAATAACCTATATGTTCATTCTATTACACAAACACACCTATGTGATGCACAAGATTGGTTAAAAACCCAAATTGGACAAGAATTAGCCTAGGGAGGACGGAAATGACCTAAATGTTCATCTAATGACACAAACACACCTATTGAATGCGCAAGATTGGTTAAAAACCCTAATTGGACAAGAACAAGCCTAGCGAGGGCGAAAATGACCTAAAAGCTCATCCAACGACACAAATGAACTAATTGGATGCACAAGATTGGTTAAAAACCCTAATTGGACAAGAATAAGCTTGGGGAGGACCTAAATAACCTAAATATTCATCCAATGACACAAACATACCTATTTGATGCACAAGATTCGTTAAAAACCCTAATTGGACAAGAATTAGACTTGGGAGGACGAAAATGACCAAAATTTTCATATAATGAAACAAACACACCTATTGGATGCACAAGATTGGTTAAAAACCCTTTTTCGACAAGAATAAGCATTGGGAGGAAGAAAATAACCTAAATATTCATCCGATGACACAAACGAACTTATTGTATGGACAAGATTGATTAAAAACCCAAATTGGACAGGAATAAGCCTAGGGAGGGCGAAAATGACCTAAATGTTCATCCAATGAGACAAATGAACTAATTGGATGCACAAGATTGATTAAAAACCCTAATTAGAAAAGAATAAGCCCGGTTAGGACGAAAATAACTTAAATGTTCATCCAATGACACAAACGCACCTATTTGATCCACAAGATTGGTTAAAAACCCGTATTGGACTAGAATTAGCCTAGGGAGGACGAAAATGACACAAATTTTCGACTAATGAGACAAACACACCCATTGGATGCACAAGATTGGTTAAAAACCCAAATTGGACAAGAATAAGCCTAGGGAGGTCGAAAAATGACCTAAATGTTCATCAAACGACACAAAAACACCTATTGGATGCACAAGATCGGTTAAAAACCCAAATGGGACAAGAATAAGCCTACGGAGGACGAAAATGAACTAAATGTTCATCGAATGACACAAATAAACTAATTGGATGCACAAGATTGGTTAAAACCCTAATTGGACAAGAATAAGCCTGGGGAGGACGAAAATAACCTAAATGTTCATCCAATGACACAAACACACCTGTTGGATGCACAAGATTGATTAAAAACCCTAATTGGACAAGATTAGCCTAGGGAGGACGAAAATGACCAAACTTTTCATATAATGACACAAAAAGAACTTATTGGATCCACAAGATTGGTTAAAAACCGTAATTGGACAAGAATAAGCCTGGGGAGGACGAAAATGACCTAAATGTTCATCGAATGACACAAAAACACCTATTGGATGCACAAGATTGGTTAAAACCTCTAATTAGACAAGAATAAGCCTAGGGACGAAGAAAATGACCTAAATGTTCATCCAATGAGACAAATGAACTAATTGGATGCCATAGATTGGTTAAAAACCCAAATTGGAAAAGAATTAGCCTAGTGATGACGAAAATGACCTAAATGTTCATCCAATGACACAAACACACCCATTGGATGCACAAGATTGGTTAAAAACCCTAATTAGACTAGAATAAGCCATAGGGAGGAAGAAAATAACATAAATATTCATCCGATGACACAAACGAACTTATTGGATGCACAAGACTAGTTAGAAACCCTAATTGGACAAGAATAAGCCTAGGGAGGGCTAAAATAACTTATATGTTCATCCAATGAGAGAAATGAACTAATTGGATGCACAAGATTGGTTTAAAACCCTAATTGGACAAGAATAAGCCTAGGGAGGACGAAAATGACCTAAGTGTTCATCCAATGACACAAACACACCTGTTGGATGCACAGGATTGATTAAAAACCCTAATTGGACAAGAATTAGCCTAGGGACGACGAAAATGACCAAACTTTTCATATAATGACACAAAAAGAACTTATTGGATGCACAAGATTGGTTAAATACCCTAATTGGACAAGAATAAGCATAGCGAGGGCGAAAATGACCTAAAAGTTCGTCCAACGACACAAATGAACTAATTGAATGCACAAGATTGGTTAAAAATCCTAATTGTACAAGAATAAGCTTGGGGTGGACCTAAATAACCTAAATATTCATCCAATGACACAAACATACCTATTTGATGCACAAGATTGGTTAAAAACCCTAATTGGACAAGAATTAGACTTGGGAGGACGAAAATGACCACAATTTTCATAAAATGAAACAAACACACCTATTGGATGCACAAGATTGGTTAAAAACCCTTTTTCGACAAGAATAAGCATTGGGAGGAAGAACATAACCTAAATGTTCATCCAATGACACAAACGAACTTATTGTATGGACAAGATTGGTTAAAAACCCAAATTGGACAGGAATAAGTCTAGAGAGGGCGAAAATGACCTAAATGTTCATCGAATGAGAAAAATGAAATAATTGGATGCACAAGATTGATTAAAAACCCTAATTAGACAAGAATAAGCTTGGTTACGACGAAAATAACTTAAATGTTCATCCAATGACACAAACGCACCTATTTGATGCACAAGATTGGTTAAAACCCCGTATTGGACTAGAATTAGCCTAGGGAGGACGAAAATGACACAAATTTTCGACTAATGAGACAAACACACCCATTGGATGCACAAGATTGGTTAAAAACCCAAATTGGACAAGAATAAGCCTAGGGAGGTCGAAAAATGACCTAAATGTTCATCAAACGACACAAAAACACCTATTGGATGCACAAGATCAGTTAAAAACCCAAATGGGACAAGAATAAGCCTACGGAGGACGAAAATGACCTAAATGTTCATCGAATGACACAAATAAACTAATTGGATGCACAAGATTGGTTAAAACCCTAATTGGACAAGAATAAGCCTGGGGAGGACGAAAATAACCTAAATGTTCATCCAATGACACAAACACACCTGTTGGATGCACAAGATTGATTAAAAACCCTAATTGGACAAGATTAGCCTAGGGAGGACGAAAATGACCAAACTTTTCATATAATGACACAAAAAGAACTTATTGGATCCACAAGATTGGTTAAAAACCGTAATTGGACAAGAATAAGCCTGGGGAGGACAAAAATGACCTAAATGTTCATCGAATGACACAAAAACACCTATTGGATGCACAAGATTGGTTAAAACCTCTAATTAGACAAGAATAAGCCTAGGGACGAAGAAAATGACCTAAATGTTCATCCAATGAGACAAATGAACTAATTGGATGCACAAGATTGGTTTAAAACCCTAATTGGACAAGAATAAGCCTAGGGAGGACGA
This sequence comes from Cicer judaicum, assembly GCA_037974835.1. Classification (NCBI taxonomy): domain Eukaryota; kingdom Viridiplantae; phylum Streptophyta; class Magnoliopsida; order Fabales; family Fabaceae; genus Cicer; species Cicer judaicum. Next base: position 91,413 of record JBBPBS010000072.1, read on the forward strand.
AAATGACCTAAGTGTTCATCAAGTGACACAAAAACACCTATTGGATGCACAACTTGAGTTAAAAACCCTAATTCGACTAGAATAAGCCTAGGGAGGAAGCAAATAACCTAAATATTCATCAAATGACACAAACGAACTTGTTGGATGCACAATATTGGTTAGAAACCCTAATTGGACAAGAATAAGCCTAGGGAGGGCGAAAATGACTTAAATGTTCATCCAATGAGACTAATGAACTAATTGGATGCACAAGATTGGTTAAAAACCCTAATTGGACTAGAATAAGCCTGGGGAGGACTAAAATAACCTATATGTTCATTCTATTACACAAACACACCTATGTGATGCACAAGATTGGTTAAAAACCCAAATTGGACAAGAATTAGCCTAGGGAGGACGGAAATGACCTAAATGTTCATCTAATGACACAAACACACCTATTGAATGCGCAAGATTGGTTAAAAACCCTAATTGGACAAGAACAAGCCTAGCGAGGGCGAAAATGACCTAAAAGCTCATCCAACGACACAAATGAACTAATTGGATGCACAAGATTGGTTAAAAACCCTAATTGGACAAGAATAAGCTTGGGGAGGACCTAAATAACCTAAATATTCATCCAATGACACAAACATACCTATTTGATGCACAAGATTCGTTAAAAACCCTAATTGGACAAGAATTAGACTTGGGAGGACGAAAATGACCAAAATTTTCATATAATGAAACAAACACACCTATTGGATGCACAAGATTGGTTAAAAACCCTTTTTCGAGAAGAATAAGCATTGGGAGGAAGAAAATAACCTAAATATTCATCCAAAGACACAAACCAACTTATTGTATGGACAAGATTGATTAAAAACCCAAATTGGACAGTAATAAGCCTAGGGAGGGCGAAAATGACCTAAATGTTCATCCAATGAGACAAATGAACTAATTGGATGCACAAGATTGATTAAAAACCCTAATTAGACAAGAATAAGCCTGGTTAGGACGAAAATAACTTAAATGTTCATCCAATGACACAAACGCACCTATTTGATCTATAAGATTGGTTAAAAACCCGTATTGGACAAGATTTAGCCTAGGGAGGACGAAAATGACACAAATTTTCGACTAATGAGACAAACACACCCTTTAGATGCACAAGATTGGTTAAAAACCCAAATTGGACAAGAATAAGCCTAGGGAGGTCGAAAAATGACCTAAATGTTCATCTAACGACACAAAAACTTCTATTGGATGCACAAGATTGGTTAAAACCTCTAATTAGACAAGAATAAGCCTAGGGACGAAGAAAATGACTTAAATGTTCATCCAATGAGACAAATGAACTAATTGGATGCCATAGATTGGTTAAAAACCCAAATTGGAAAAGAATTAGCCTAGTGATGACGAAAATGACCTAAATGTTCATCCAATGACACAAACACACCCATTGGATGCACAAGATTGGTTAAAAACCCTAATTCGACTAGAATAAGCCATAGGGAGGAAGAAAATAACATAAATATTCATCCGATGACACAAACGAACTTATTGGATGCACAAGACTGGTTAGAAACCCTAATTGGACAAGAATAAGCCTAGGGAGGGCTAAAATAACTTATATGTTCATCCAATGAGACAAATGAACTAATTGGATGCACAAGATTGGTTTAAAACCCTAATTGGACAAGAATAAGCCTAGGGAGGACGAAAATGACCTAAGTGTTCATCAAGTGACACAAAAACACCTATTGGATGCACAACTTGATATAAAAACCCTAACTGGACTAGAATAAGCCTAGGGAGGAAGCAAATAACCTAAATATTCATCCAATGACACAAACGAACTTGTTGGATGCACAATATTGGTTAGAAACCCTAATTGGACAAGAATAAGCCTAGGGAGGGGGAAAATGACTTAAATGTTCATCCAATGAGACTAATGCACTAATTGGATGCACAAGATTGGTTAAAAACCCTAATTGGACTAGAATAAGCCTGGGGAGGACAAAAATAACCTAAATGTTCATTCAATTACACAAACACACCTATGTGATGCACAAGATTGGTTAAAATCCCAAATTGGACAAGAATTAGCCTAGGGAGGACGGAAATGACCTAAATATTCATCTAATGACACAAACACACCTATTGAATGCGCAAGATTAGTTAAAAACGCTAATTGGACAAGAATAAGCGTACCGAGGGCGAAAATGACCTAAAAGCTCATCCAACGACACAAATGAACTAATTGGATGCACAAGATTGGTTAAACACCCTAATTGGACAAGAATAAGCTTGGGGAGCACCTAAATAACCTAAATATTCATCCAATGACACAAACATACCTATTTGATGCACAAGATTCGTTAAAAACCCTAATTGGACAAGAATTAGACTTGGGAGGACGAAAATGACCAAAATTTTCATATAATGAAACAAACACACCTATTGGATGCACAAGATTGGTTAAAAACCCTTTTTCGACAAGAATAAGCATTGGGAGGAAGAAAATAACCTAAATATTCATCCGATGACACAAACGAACTTATTGTATGGACAAGATTGATTAAAAACCCAAATTGGACAGGAATAAGCCTAGGGAGGGCGAAAATGACCTAAATGTTCATCCAATGAGACAAATGAACTAATTGGATGCACAAGATTGATTAAAAACCCTAATTAGACAAGAATAAGCCCGGTTAGGACGAAAATAACTTAAATGTTCATCCAATGAAACAAACGCACCTATTTGATCCACAAGATTGGTTAAAAACCCGTATTGGACAAGAATTAGCGTAGGAAGGTCGAAAATGACCTAAATGTTCATCCAATGACACAAACACACCTATTAGATGCACAAGATTGGTTAAAAACCCTTATTGGACAAGTTTAAGGATAGGGAGGACGAAGATGACATAAATGTTAATCCAATGAAACAAATGAACTATTTGGATGCACAACATTGGTTCAAAACCCTAATTTGACAAGAATAAGCATTGGGAGGACGAAAATGACCTAAATGTTCATCAAGTGACACAAAAACACCTATTGGATGCACAAGATTGGTTAAAAACCCTAATTCGACAAGAATAAGCCTGGGGAGGATGAAAATAACCTAAATGTTCGTCCAATGACACAAACACACCTGTTGGATGCACAAGATTGATTTAAAACCCTAATTGGACAAGAATTAGCCTAGGGAGAACGAAAATGACCAAACTTTTCATATAATGACCCAAAAAGATCTTATTGGATGCACAAGATTGGTTAAAAACCCTAATTGGACAAGAATAAGCCTGGAGAGGACGAAAATGACCTAAATGTTCTTCGAATGACACAAAAACACCTATTGGATGCACAAGATTGGTTAAAACCTCTAATTAGACAATAATAAGCCAGGTTAGGACGAAAATAACTTAAATGTTCATCCAATGACACAAACACACCTATTTGATCCACAAGATTGGTTAAAAACCCGTATTGGACAAGAATTAGCCTAGGGAGGATGAAAATGACACAAATTTTCGACTAATGAGACAAGCACACCCAATTGATGCACAAGATTGGTGAAAAACCCAAATTGGACAAGAATAAGCCTAGGGAGGTCGAAAAATGACCTAAAAGTTCATCCAACGACACAAAAACACCTATTGGATGCACAAGATCGGTTAAAAACCCAAATGGGACAAGAATAAGCATACGGAGGACGAAAATGACCTAAATGTTCATCGAACGACACAAATAAACTAATTGGATGCACAAGATTGGTTAAAAACCCTAATTGGATAAGAATAAGCCTGGGGAGAACGAAAATAACCTAAATGTTTATCCAAAGACACAAACACACCTGTTGGATGCACAAGATTGATTTAAAACCCTAATTGGACAAGAATTAGCCTAGGGAGGACGAAAATGACCAAACATTTCGTATAATGACACAAAAAGATCTTATTGGATGCACAAGTTTGGTTAAAAACCCTAATTGGACAAGAATAAGGCTGGGGAGGACGAAAATGACCTAAATGTTCATCGAATGACACAAAAACACCTATTGGATGCACAAGATTGGTTAAAACCTCTAATTAGACAAGAATAAGCCTAGGGACGAAGAAAATGACCTAAATGTTCATCCAATGAGACAAATGAACTAATTGGATGCCATAGATTGGTTAAAATCCCTAATTGGAAAAGAATTAGCCTAGTGATGACGAAAATGACCTAAATGTTCATCCAATGACACAAACACACCTATTGGATGCACAAGATTGGTTAAAAACCCTAATTCGACTAGAATAGGCTTAGGGAGGAAGAAAATATCGGATGCACAAGACCTAATTCATCCAATGACACAAACGAACTTATTGGATGCACAAGACTGGTTAGAAACCCTAATTGGACAAGAATAAGCCTAGGGAGGGCTAAAATAACTTATATGTTCATCCAATGAGACAAATGAACTAATTGGATGAACAAGAGTGGTTAAAAACCCTTATTGGACAAGAATAAGCCTGGGGAGGACGAAAATAAGCTAAATGTTCATTCAATGACAAAAACACACTTATGTGATGCACAAGATTGGTTAAAAACAAAAATTGGACAAGAATTAGCCTAGGGACGACGAAAATGACCTAAATGTTCATCCAATGACACAAACACACCTATTAGATGCACAAGATTGGTTAAAAACCCTTATTGGACAAGTTTAAGCATAGGGAGGACGAAGATGACATAAATGTTAATCCAATGAAACAAATGAACTATTTGGATGCACAATATTGGTTTAAAACCCTAATTGGACAAGAATAAGCATTGGGAGGACGAAAATGACCTAAATGTTCATCAAGTGACACAAAAACACCTATTGGATGCGGAAGATTGGTTAAAAACCCTAATTCGACTAGAATAAGCCTAGGAAGAAAGAAAACAACCTAAATATTCATCCAATGACACAAACGAACTTGTTGGATGCACAAGATTGGTAGGAAACCCTAATTGGACAAGAAGAAGCCTGGGGAGGGCGAAAATGACCGAAATGTTCGTCCAATGACACAAACGAACTTATAGGATGCCCAAGATTGGTTAAAAACCCTAATTGGACAAGAATAAGCCTATGGAGGAGAAAAATGACCTAAATGTTCATCCAACGACACAAACACACCTATGTGATGCACAAGATTGGTTAAAAACCCAAATTGGACAAGAATTAGCCTAGGGAGGACGAAAATGACCTAAATGTTCATCTAATGACACAAACACAACTATTGGATGAGCAAGATTGGTTAAAAACCCTAATTGGACAAGAATAAGCATGGGGAGGACCAAAATAGCCTAAATGTTCATCCAATGACACAAACACACCTATTTGTCGCAGAAATTTGGTTAAAAACTCTAATTGGACAAGAATTAACCAAGGTAGGACGAAAATGACCTAAATGTTCATTCAATGACACAAACACACCTATTAAATGCGCAAGATTGGTTAAAAACCTTAATTGGACAAGAATAAGCCTAGGGAGGACGAAAATGACCTAAACGTTCATCCAATGACACAAAAACACCTATCGGATGCACAAGTTGGTTAAAACCTCTAATTAGACAAGAATAAGCCTAGGGACGAAGAAAATGACCTAAATGTTCATCCAATGAGACAAATGAACTAATTGGATGCCATAGATTGGTTAAAAACCCTAATTGGAAAAGAATTAGCCTAGTGATGACGAAAATGACCTAAATGTTCATCAAGTGACACAAAAACACCTATTGGATGCACAAGATGGGTTAAAAATCCTAATTCGACTAGAATAAGCCTAGCGAGGAAGAAAATAACATAAATATTCATCCAATGACACATACGAACTTGTTGGATGCACAATATTGGTTAGAAACCCTTATTGGACAAGAATAAGCCTAGGGAGGGCGAAAGTGACTTTAATGTTCATCCAATGAGACTAATAAACTACTTGGATGCACAACATTGGTTAAAAACCCTAATTGGACAAGAATAATCCTGGGGAGGACGAAAATAACCTAAATGTTCATTCAAAGACACAAACACACCTATAAGATGCACAAGATTGGTTAAAAACCCAAATTGGACAACAATTAGCCTAGGGAGGACGAAAATGACCTAAATTTTCATCTAATGACACAAACACACCTATTGGATGCACAAGATTGGTTAAAAACCCTAATTGGACAAGATTAAGGGTAGGGAGGACGAAAAAGACCTAAAAAATTATCCAATGACATACACGAATTTATTGGAATCACATGTTTGATAAAAAACCCAAATTGGATAACAATTAACCGAACGAGGACGAAAATGCCCTAATCGTTCATCCATTGACACAAACACACCTATTGGATACACAAGATTGTTTAAAAATGCAAATTGGATAAGAATAAGGCTAGGATGGACGAAAATCACCTAAATGTTCGTTTAATGACACAAACACACCTATTGGATGCACAAGATTGGTTAAAAACCCTTATTGGACAAGTTTAAGCATAGGGAGAATAAAACTGACCTAAATGTTAATCCAATGACACAAGATTGGTCAAAAACCATAATTGGACAACATAAAGCCAAGGGAGGCTGAACATGACATGATTAGTTAAACACCCTAACTGGACAAGAATATGCCTAGGGAGCACGAAAATGACCTAAATGTTCGTACAACGAGACAAACGAACTTATTGGATGCACAAGATTGGATAAAAAACCTAATTGGACAAGAATAAGCCTATTGAGGAGAAAAATGACCTAAATATTCATCGAATGACACAAACACACCTACTGGATGCACAAGATTGGTTAAGAACCCTAATTGGACAAAAAGAAGCCTAGGGAGGACGAAAATGACCTAAATGTTCATCCAATGACACAAACACACCAATTGGATGCAGAAGATTGGTTAAAAACCCAAATTGGACAAGAAAATGCCTGGGGAGGACCAAAATAACCTAAATCTTCATCCAATGACACAAACACACCTGTTTGATGCACAACATTGGTTAAAAACCCGTATTGGACAAGAATTAGCCTAGGGAGGACGAAAATGACCTAATTGTTCATCCATTGATACAAACACACCTATTGGATACACAAGATTGTTTAAAAATGCTAATTGGATAAGAATAAGTCTAGAATGGACAAAAATGACTTAAATGTTTGTTCAACGATCCAAACACACCAATTGGATGCACAAGATTGGTTATAAATCCTTATTGGACAAGTTTAAGCATAGGGAGAACGAAAATGACCTAAGTGTTAATCCAATGACACAAATGAACTAATTGGATGCACAAGATTAGTTAAACACCCTAACTGGACAAGAATATGCATAGGGAGCACGAAAATGACCTAAATGTTCATACAACGAGACAAACGTACTTATTGGATGCACAAAATTGGATAAAAAACCTAATTGGACAAGAATAAGTCTATTGAGGAGAAAAATGACCTAAATATTCATCGAATGACACAAACACACCTACTGGATGCACAAGATTGGTTAAGAACCCTAATTGGACAAAAAGAAGCCTAGGGAGGACGAAAATGACCTAAATGTTCATCCAATGACACAAACATAGCTATTGGATGCACAAGATTGGTTAAAAACTCTAATTGGACAAGAAAGAACCTGGGGAGAACCAAAATAACCTAAATGTTCATCCAATGACACAAACACACCTATTTGATGCACAACATTGGTTAAAAACCCGTATTGGACAAGAATTAGGCTAGGGAGGACGAAAATGACCTAATTGTTCATCCATTGATACAAACACACCTATTGGATACACAAGATTGTTTGAAAATGCTAATTGGATAAAAATAAGTCTAGAATGGACGAAAATGACCTAAATGTTCGTTCAATGACCCAAACACAAAAAATTGGATGCACAAGATTGGTTATAAACCCTTATTGGACAAGTTTAAGCATAGGGAGAACGAAAATGACCTAAATGTTAATCCAATGACACAAATGAACTGATTGGATGCACAAGATTGGTCAAAAACCCTAATTGGACAACATTAAGCCAAGGGATGTTGAAGATGACCTAACTGTTAATGCAATGACACAAATGAACTAATTGGATGCACAAGATTGGTTAAAAACCCTAATTGGAGAAGAATATGCCTAGGGAGCACGAAAATGACCTAAATGTTCGTCCAACGACACAAACGAACTTATAGGATGCACAAGATTGGTTAAAAATCCTAATTGTACAAGAATAAGCCTATAGAGGAGAAAAATGACCTAAATGTTCATCCAATGACACAAACACACCTATGTGATGCATAAGATTGGTTAAAAACCCAAATTGGACAAGAATTTGCTTAGGGAGGACGAAAATGACCTAAATGTTCATCCAAGGACACAAACACACCTATTGGATGAAAAAGATTGGTTAAAAACCATAATTGGACAACAATAAGCCTGGGGAGGACGAAAATAACGTAAATGTTAATCCAATGACACAAATATACCTATTGGATGCACAAGATTTGTTAAAAACCCTTATTGGACATGTTTAAGCATAGGGAGGACGAAGATGACATAAGTGTTAATCCAATGACACAAATGAACTAATAGGATGCACAAGATTGGTTTAAAACCCTAATTGGACAAGAATAAGCCTAGGGACGACAAAATGACCTAAATGTTCATCAAGTGAAACAAAAACACCTATTGGATGCACAAGATGGGTTAAAAATCCTAATTAGACTAGAATAAGCCTAGGGTGGAAGAAAATAACCTAAATATTCATCCAATGACACAAACGAACTTGTTTGATGCACAATATTGGTTAGAAACCCTTATTGGACAAGAATAAGCCTAGGGAGGGCGAAAGTGACTTTAATGTTCATCCAATGAGACTAATGAACTAATTGGATGCACAACATTGGTTAAAAACCCTAATTGGACAAGAATAAGCCCTGGGAGGACGAAAATAACCTAAATGATCATTCAATGAGACAAGAATATGCCTAGGGAGCACGAAAATGACCTAAATGTTCGTACAACGAGACAAACGAACTTATTGGATGCACAAGATTGGATAAAAAACCTAATTGGACAAGAATAAGCCTATTGAGGAGAAAAATGACCTAAATATTCATCGAATGACACAAACACACCTACTGGATGCACAAGATTGGTTAAGAACCCTAATTGGACAAAAAGAAGCCTAGGGAGGACGAAAATGACCTAAATGTTCATCCAATGACACAAACACACCTATTGGATGCACAAGATTGGTTAAAAACCCTAATTGGACAAGAAAAAGCATGGGGAGGACCAAAATAACCTAAATGTTCATCCAATGACACAAACACACCTATTTGAGGCACAACATTGGTTAAAAACCCGTATTGGACAAGAATTAGCCTAGGGAAGACGAAAATGACCTAATTGTTCATCCATTGATGCAAACACATCTATTGGATACACAAGATTGGTTAGAAACCCTTATTGGATAAGAATAAGCCTAGGGAGGAAGAAAATAACCTAAATATTCATCCAATGACACAAACGAACTTGTTGGATGCAACATATTGGTTAGAAACCCTTATTGGACAAGAATAAGCCTGGGGAGGACGAAAATAACCTAAATGTTCATTCAATGACAAAAACACACCTATAAGATGCACAAGATTGGTTAAAAACCCAAATTGGACAACAATTAGCCTAGGGAGGACGAAAATGACCTAAATTTTCATCTAATGACACAAACACACCTATTGGATGCACAAGATTGGTTAAAAACCCTAATTGGACAAGATTCAAGGTAGGTAGGACGAAAAAGACCTAAACAATTATCCAATTACATAAACGAATTTATTGGAATCACATGTTTGATAAAAAACCCTAATTGGATAACAATTAACCGAACGAGGACGAAAATGACCTAATTGTTAATCCAATGACACAAATGAACTAATTGGATGCACAAGATTAGTTAAACACCCTAACTGGACAAGAATATGCCTAGGGGGCACGAAAATCACCTAAATGTTCGTACAACGAGAAAAACGAACTTATTGGATGCACAAGATTGGATAAAAAACCTAATTGGACAAGAATAAGCCTATTGAGGAGAAAAATGACCTGAATATACATCGAATGACACAAACACACCTACTGGATGCACAAGATTGGTTAAGAACCCTAATTTGACAAAAATAAGCCTAGGGAGGACGAAAATGACCTAAATGTTCATCCCATGACACAAACACACCTATTGGATGCACAAGATTGGTTAAAAACACTAATTGGACAAGAAAATGCCTGAGGAGGACCAAAATAACCTAAATGTTCATCCAATGACACAAACACACCTATTGGATACACAAGATTTGTTAAAAACCCTTATTGGACATGTTTAAGCATAGGGAAGACGAAGATGACATAAATTTTAATCCAATGACATAAATGAACTAATTGGAGGCACAAGATTGGTTTAAAACCCTAATGGGACAAGAATAAGCCTAGGGAGGACGAAAATGACCTTAATGTTCATCAAGTGACACAAAAAGACCTATTGGATGCACAAGATGGGTTAAAAATCCTAATTCGACTAGAATAAGCCTAGGGAGGAAGAAAATAACCTAAATATTCATCCAATGACACAAACGAACTTGTTGGATGCACAATATTGGTTAGAAACCCTTATTGGACAAGAATAAGCCTAGGGAGGGCGAAAGTGACTTTAATGTTCATCCAACGAGACTAATGAACTAATTGGATGCACAACATTGGTTAAAAAGCCTAATTGGACAAGAATAAGCCTGGGGAGGACGAAAATAACCTAAATGTTCATTCAACGACACAAACACACCTATAAGATGCACAAGATTGGTTAAAAACCCAAATTGGACAACAATTAGCCTAGGGAGGACGAAAAATGACCTAAATTTTCATCTAATGACACAGACACGCCTATTGGATGCACAAAATTGGTTAAAAACCCTAATTGGACAAGAATAAGCCTGGGGAGGACTAAAATAGCCTAAATGTTCATCCAATGACACAAACACACCTATTTGTTGCACAAATTTGGTTAAAAACACTAATTGGACAAGAATTAACATAGGGAGGACGAAAATGACCTAAATGTTCATCCAATCACACAAACACACCTATTGAATGCGCTAGATTGGTTAAAAACGCTAATTGGACAAGAATAAGCCCAGCGATGGCGAAAATGACCTAAAAGTTCATCCAACGACACAAATGAACTAATTGGATTTACTTGATTGGTTAAAAACCCTAATTGGACAAGAATAAGCCTTGGGAGGACGAAAATAACCTAAATGTTCATCCAATGACACAAAGATACCTATTGGATGCACAAGATTGATTAAAAACCCTAATTGGACAAGAATTAGCCTAGGGAGGACGAAAATGACCAAAATTTTCATATAATGAGACAAACACACCTATCGAATGCACTTGATTGGTTACAAACCCTAATTAGACAAGAATAAGACTAGGGAGGATGAAAATGACCTAAATGTTTATCCAATGACACAAACACACCTATAAGATGCACATTATTGGTTAAAAACCCTAATTGGACAAGAATAAGCCTAGGGAGGGTGAAAATGACCTCGATGTTCATCCAATGACACAAACATACTTATCGGATGCACAAGATTGGTTAAAAACCCTAATTGGACAAGATTAAGGGTAGGGAGGACGAAAAAGACCTAAACAATTATCCAATGACCTAAACGAATTTATTGGAATCACATGTTTGATACAAAACCCTAATTGGATAACAATTAACCGAACGAGGACGAAAATGACCAAATTGTTCATCCATTGACACAAACGCACCGATTGGATACACAAGATTGTTTAGAAATGTAAATTGGATAAGAATAAGGCCAGGATGGACGAAAATCACCTAAATGTTCGTTTAATGACACAAACACACCTATTGGATGCACAAGATTGGTTAAAAACCCTTACTGGACAAGTTTAAGCATAGGGAGGGTGAAAATGACCTCGATGTTCAACCAATGACACAAACATACTTATCGGATGCACAAGATTGGTTAAAAACCCTAATTGGACAAGATTAAGGGTAGGGAGGACGAAAAAGACCTAAACAATTATCCAATGACATAAACGAATTTATTGGAATCACATGTTTGATTAAAAACCCTAATTGGATAACAATTAACCGAACGAGGACGAAAATGACGTAATTGTTCATCCATTGACACAAACGCACCTATTGGATACACAAGATTGTTTAGAAATGCAAATTGGATAAGAATAAGGCTAGGATGGACGAAAATCACCTAAATGTTCGTTTAATGACAAAAACACACCTATTGGATGCACAAGATTGGTTAAAAACCCTTATTGGACAAGTTTAAGCATAAGGAGAATAAAAATGACCTAAATGTTAATCCAATGACACAAATGAACTAATTGGATGCACAAGATTGGTCAAAAACCATAATTGGACAACATTAAGCCATGGGAGGCTGAAAATGACCTAATTGTTAATCCAATGACACAAATGAACTAATTTGATGCACAAGATTAGTTAAAAACCCTAACTGGACAAGAATATGCCTAGGGAGTTATAGGATGCACAAGATTGGATAAAAAACCTAATTGGACAAGAATAAGCCTATTGAGGATAAAAATGACCTAAATATTCATCGAAATGACCTACTAGATGCACAAGATTGGTTAAGAACCCTAATTGAACAAAAAGAAGCCTAGGAAGGACGAAAATGACCTAAATGTTCATCCAATGACACAAACACACCTATTGGATGCACAAGATTGGTTAAAAACCCTAATTGGACAAGAAAAAGCCTGGGGAGGACCAAAATAACCTAAATGTTCATCCAATGACACAAACACACCTATTTGATGCACAACATTGGTTAAAAACCCGTATTGGACAAGAATTAGCCTAGGGATGACGAAAATGACCTAATTGTTCATCCATTGATACAAACACACCTATTGGATACACAAGATTGTTTAAAAATGCTAATTGGATAAGAATAAGTCTAGAATGGACGAAAATGACCTAAATGTTCGTTCAATGACCGAAACACACCAATTGGATGCACAAGATTGGTTATAAACCCTTATTGGACAAGTTTAAGCATAGGGAGAACGAAAATGACCTAAATGTTAATCGAATGGTACAAATGAACTAATTGGATGCACAAGATTGGTCAAAAACCCTAATTGGACAAAATTAAGCCAAGGGATGTTGAAAATGACCTAACTGTTAATCCAATGACACAAATGAACTAATTGGATGCACATGATTCGTTAAAAACCCTAATTGGAGAAGAATATGCCTAGGGAGCACGAAAGTGACCTAAATGTTTGTCCAATGACACAAACGAACTTATAGGATGCACAAGATTGGTTAAAAACCCTAATTGGACAAGAATAAGCCTATGGAGGAGAAAAATGACCTAAATGTTCATCCAATGACACAAACACAGCTATTGGATGCACAAGATTGGTTAAGAACCCTAATTGGACAAAAAGAAGCCTAGGGAGGACGAAAATGACCTAAATGTTAGCCAATGACACCAAAACACCTATTGGACGCAAATGATTGGTTAAAACCCTAATTCGACAAGAATATGCATAGGGAGGAAGAAAAATGACCTAAATGTTCATCGAATGACACAAACACACCTATTGGATGTACAAGATTGGTTCAGAACCCGTATTGCACAAAATGAAGCCTCGGGAGGACGAAAATGACCTAAATGTTCATCCAATGACACAAAAACACCTATTGGATGCAAATGATTGGTTAAAAACCCTAATTCGCCAAGAATAAGCATAGGGAGGAAGAAAATTACCTAAATATTCATCCAAGGACACAAATCAACTTATTGGACGCACAAGATTGGTTAAAAACCCTAATTGGACAAGAATTAGAGTAAAGAGGGCAAAAATGACCTAAATGTTCATCCAATGAGACAAATGAACTAATTTGATGTACAAGATTGGCTAAAAATCCTAATTGGAAAAGAATAAGCCTGGGGAGGACGAAAATAACTAAAATGTTCATCCAATGACCCAAACACACCCATTGGATGCACAAGATTGGTTAAAAATCCCAATTGGACAAGAATTAGACCAAGGAGCACGAAAAAACCTAAATTTTCATCCAATGACACAAAGGAACTTATTTGATGCACAAGATTGGTTAAAAACCCAAATTAGACAAAAAATGACCTAAATGTTCATCCAACGACACAAAAACTCCTATTGGATGCAAAAGATCGGTTAAAAACCCTAATTGGACAAGAATAAGCCTACAAAGGGCGAAAATGACGTAAATGTTCATCCAATGACACAAATGAACTAATTGGATGCACAAGATTGGTTAAAAACCTTAATTGGACAAGAATAAGCCTGGGAAGGACGAAAATAACATAAATATTCATCCAATGACACCAACATACCTATTGGAAGCACAAGATTGGATAAAAACCCTAATTACACAAGAATAATCCTCGGGAGGATGAAAATAACCTAAATGTTCATCCAATAACACAAAAACACCTATTGGATGCACAAGATTGGTTAAAAACCGTAATTATACAAGAATAACCCTAGGGAGGAAGAAAATTACCTAAATGTTCATCCAATGAGACAAATGAACTAATTGTAGCACAAGATTGGGTAAAAACCCAAATTGGAAAAGAATAAGCCTAATGATGACGAAAATGACCTAAATGTTCATCCAATGACACAAACACACCTATTGGATGCACAAGATTGGTTAACAACTATAATTGGACAACAATTAGCCTAGTGAGGACGAAAATAACCTAAATGTTCATCCAGTGACACAAAAACACCTATTGGATGCACAAGATTGGTTAAAAACCCTAATTCGACTAGAATAAGCCTTGGGTGGAAGAAAATAACCTAAATATTCATCCAATGACACAAAAAAACTTATTGGATGCACAAGATTGGTTAGAAACCCCAATTGGACAAGAATATGCCTAGGGAGGGCGAAAATGACTCAAATGTTCATCCATTGAGACAAATGAACTAATTTGATGGACAAGATTGGTTAAAAACACTAATTGCACAAGAATAAGCGAGGGGAGGACGAAAATAACCTAAATGTTCATTCAATAACACAAACACACCTTTGTGATGCACAAGATTTGTTAAAAACCCAAATTGGATAAGAATTAACCTAGGGAGGACGTAAATGACCTAAATGTTCATCCAATGACACAAACACACCTTTTGGATGCACAAGATTGGTTAAAAATTCTAATTGGACAAGAATAAGCCTGGGGAGGACCAAAATAACCTAAATGTTCATCCAATGACACAAACATACCTATTGGAAGCACATGATTGGATAAAAACCCTAATTAGACAAGAATAAGCCTAGGGAGGAAGAAAATGACCTAAATGTTCATTCAATGACACAAAAACACCTATTGGATGCCTAGGGAGGACCAAAATAACCTAAATGTTCATCCAATGACACAAACACACCTATTTGTTGCACATGATTGGTTAAAAACCCTAATTGGACAAGAATAAACCTAGAGAGGACGAAAATGACCTAAATGTTCATACAATGACACAAACACACCTATTGGATGCACAAGATTGGTTAAAAATTCTAATTGGACAAGAATAAGCCTGGGGAGGACCAAAATAACCTAAATGTTCATCCAATGACACAAACATACCTATTGGAAGCACAAGATTGGATACAAACCCTAATTAGACAAGAATAAGCCTAGGGAGGAAGAAAATGACCTAAATGTTCATCCAATGACACAAAAACACCTATTGGATGCACAAGATTGGTTAAAAACCCTAATTATACAAGAATAAGCCTAGGGAGGAAGAAAATTACCTAAATGTTCATGCAATGAGACAAATGAACTAATTGTAGCCCAAGATTGGTTAAAAACCCAAACTGGAAAAGAATTAGCCTAATGATGACGAAAATGATCTAAATGTTCATCCAATGACACAAACACACCTATTGGATGCACAAGATTGGTTAAAAACTATAATTGGACAACAATTAGCCTAGTGAGGACGAAAATAACCTAAATGTTCATCCAGTGACACAAAAACACCTATTGGATCCACAAGATTGGTTAAAAACCCTAATTCGAATAGAAAAAGCCTAGGGTGGAAGAAAATAACGTAAATATTCATCCAATGACACAAACAAACTTATTGGATGCACAAGATTGGTTAGAAACCCTAATTGGACAAGAATATGCCTAGGGAGGGCGAAAATGACTCAAATGTTCATCCACTGAGACAAATGAACTAATTTGATGGACAAGATTGGTTAAAAACACCAATTGCACAAGAATAAGCCAGGGGAGGACGAAAATAACCTAAATGTTCATTCAATAACACAAACACACCTTTGTGATGCACAAGATTTGTTAAAAACCCAAATTGGACAAGAATTAGCCTAGGGAGGACGAAAATGACCTAAATGTTCATCCAATCACACAAACACACCTATTGAATGCACAAGATTGGTTAAAAACCCTAATTGGACAAGAATAAGCTTGGGGAGGACGAAAATAACCTAAATGTTCATTCAATGACACAAACACACCAATGTGATGCACAAGATTTGTTAAAAACACAAATTGGACAAGAGTTAGCTAAGGGAGGACGAAAATGACCTAAATGTTTTTATCCACTAGACTTATTCTTTTCCAATTTGGGTTTTTAACCAATCTTCTGCATCACATAGGTGTGTTTGTGTCATTGAATGAACATTTATGTTATTTTCGTACTCCCCAGGCTTATTCTAGTCCATTTAGGATTTTTAACCAATCTTGTGCATCCAATTAGTTCATTTGTCTCATTGGATGAACATTTAAGTCATTTTCGCCCTCCCTAGGCTTTTTGTTGTCCAATTAGGGTTTCAAACCAATCTTGTGCATCCAATAAGTTCGTTTGTGTCATTGGATGAATATTTAGGTTATTTACTTCCTCCCTAGGCTTATTCTAGTCGAATTAGGGTTTTTAACCAAACGTGTGCATCCAATAGGTGTTTTTGTGTCACTGGATGAACAATTAGGTCATTTTCATCCTCCCTAGGCTTATTCTTGTCCAATTAGGGTTTTAACCAATCTTATGCATCCAATTAGTTCATTTGTGTCGTTGGATTAAAATTTATGTCATCTTCGTCCTCCTTTTGCATAAACTTGTCCAATAAGGGTTTTTAACCAATCTTGTGCATCCAATAGGTGTGTTTATGTCATTGGATGAACATTTAGGTCGTTTTCGTCCTTCGTAGGCTTGTTCTTTTCCAATTAGCATTTTTAACCAATCTTGTGCATCCAATAGGTGTGTTTGTGTCAATGGATAAACATTTAGGTCATTTTCGTCCTCACTAGGCTAATTGTTGTCCAATTAGAGTTTTTAACCAATCTTGTGCATCTAATAGGTGTATTTGTGTCATTGGATGAACCTTTAGGTCATTTTCGTCATCATTAGGCTAATTCTTTTCCAAATAGGGTTTTTAACCAATCTTGTGCTACAATTAGTTGATTTGTCATTGGATTAACATTTATGTCATCTTCATCCTCCCTATGCTTAAACTTGTCAAATATGGGTTTTTAACTAATCTTGTGCATCCAATAGGTGTGTTTGTGTCATTAGATGAACATTTAGGTCATTTTCGTCCTCCCTAGGCTAATTCTTGTCCAATTTGGGTTTTTAACCAATCTTCTGCATCACATAGGTGTGTTTGTGTCATTGAATGAACATTTAGGTTATTTTCGTAATCCCGAGGCTTATTCTAGTCCATTTAGGATTTTTAACCAATCTTGTGCATCCAATTAGTTCGTTTGTCTCATTGGATGAACATTTAAGTAATTTTCGCCCTCCCTAGGCTTATTATTGTCCAATTAGTGTTTCAAACCAATCTTGTGCATCTAATAAGTTCGTTTGTGTCATTGGATGAATATTTATGTTATTTACTTCCTCCCTAGGCTTATTCTAGTCGAATTAGGGTTTTTAACCAATCGTGTGCATCCAATAGGTGTTTTTGTGTCACTGGATGAACAATTAGGTCATTTTCATCCTCCCTAGGCTTATTCTTGTCCAATTAGGGTTTTAAAGCAATCTTATGCATCCAATTAGTTCATTTGTGTCGTTGGATTAACATTTATGTCATCTTCGTCCTCCCTATGCATAAACTTGTCCAATAAGGGTTTTTAACCAATCTTGTGCATCCAATAGGTGTGTTTATGTCATTGGATGAACATTTAGGTCGTTTTCGTCCTTCCTAGACTTATTCTTTTCCAATTAGCATTTTTATCCAATCTTGTCCAATTATTCTTTTCTTTTCCAATGACAATCTTGTGCTAATTGGAAAAGAATAATTGGAAAAGAACAAGCCTTCGAAGGACGAAAACGACCTAAATGTTCATCCAATGACATAAACACACCTATTGGATGCACAAGATTGGTTAAAAACCCTTATTGGACAAGTTTATGCAAAAGGAGGACGAAGATGACATAAATTTTAATCCAACGACACAAATGAACTAATTGGATGCATAAGATTGGTTAAAACCCTAATTGGACAAGAATAAGCCTAGGGAGGATGAAAATGACCTAATTGTTCATCCAGTGACACAAAAACACCTATTGGATGCACACGTTTGGTTAAAAACCCTAATTCGACTAGAATAAGCCTAGGGAGGAAGTAAATAACCTAAATATTCATCCAATGACACAAACGAACTTATTGGATGCACAAGATTGGTTTGAAACCCTAATTGGACAACAAAAAGCCTAGGGAGGGCGAAAATGACTTAAATGTTCATCCAATGAGACAAATGAACTAATTGGATGCACAAGATTGGTTAAAAATCCTAAATGGACTAGAATAAGCCTGGGGAGTACGAAAATAACATAAATGTTCATTCAATGACACAAACACACCTATGTGATGCAGAAGATTGGTTAAAAACCCAAATTGGACAAGAATTAGCCTAGGGAGGACGAAAATGACCTAAATGTTCATCTAATGACACAAACACACCTATTGGATGCACAAGATTAGTTAAAAACCCATATTTGACAAGTTTAAGCATAGGGAGGACGAAGATGACATAAATGTTAATCCAATGATACAAATGAACTAATTATAGCACAAGATTGGTTAAAAACCCTAATTGGAAATGAATTAGCCTGATGATGACGAAAATGACCTAAATATTCATCCAATGACACAAACACACCTATTGGATGCCCAAGATTGGTTAAAAACTCTAATTGGACAACAATTAGCCTAGTGAGGACGAAAATGACCTAAATGTTTATCCATTGACACAAACACACCTATTGGATGCACAAGATTGGTTAAAAATGCTAATTGGAAAAGAATAAGCCTAGGAAGGACGAAAATGACCTAAATGTTCAACCAATGACATAAACACACCTATTGGATGCACAAGATTGGTTAAAGATCCTTATTGGACAAGTTTATGCATAGGGAGGACGAAGATGACATAAATGTTAATCCAATGACACAAATGAACTAAATGGATGCACAAGATTGGTTTAAAACCCTAATTGGACAAGAATAAGCCTAGGGAGGATGAAAATGATCTAATTGTTC
>JBBPBS010000072.1:116583-135879 GCA_037974835.1 Cicer judaicum
AGAATTAGCCTAGGGAGGACGAAAATGACCTAAATGTTCATCTAATGACACAAACACACGTATTGGATGCACAAGTTTAGTTAAAAACCCATATTTGACAAGTTTAAGCATAGGGAGGACGAAGATGACATAAATGTTAATCCAATGACACAAATGAACTAATTGTAGCACAAGATTGGTTAAAAACCCTAATTGGAAAAGAATTAGCCTAATGATGACGAAAATGACCTAAATGTTCATCCAATGACACAAACACACCTATTGGATGCACAAGATTGGTTAAAAATTCTAATTGGACAACAATTAGCCTAGTAAGGACGAAAATGACCTAAATGTATATCCATTGACACAAACACACCTATTGGATGCACAAGATTGGTTAAAAATGCTAATTGGAAAAGAATAAGTCTAGGAAGGACGAAAACGACCTAAATGTTCATCCAATGACATAAACACACCTATTGGATGCACAAGATTGGTTAAAAACCCTTATTGGACAAGTTTATGCATAGGGAGGACGAAGATGACATAAATGTTAATCCAACGACACAAATGAACTAATTGGATGCATAAGATTGGTTTAAAACCCTAATTGGACAAGAATAAGCCTAGGGAGGATGAAAATGACCTAATTGTTCATCCAGTGACACAAAAACACCTATTGGATGCACACGATTGGTTAAAAACCCTAATTCGACTAGAATAAGCCTAGGGAGGAAGTAAATAACATAAATATTCATCCAATGATACAAACGAACTTATTAGATGCACAAGATTGGTTTGAAACACTAATTGGACAATAATAAGCCTAGGGCGGGCGAAAATTACATAAATGTTCATCCAATGAGACAAACGAACTAATTGGATGCACAAGATTGGTTAAAAATCCTAAATGGACTAGAATAAGCCTCGGGATTACGAAAATAACCTAAATATTCATTCAATGACACAAACACACCTATGTGATGCAGAAGATTGGTTAAAAACCCAAATTGGACAAGAATTAGCCTAGGGAGGACGAAAATGACCTAAATGTTCATCTAATGACACAAACACACCTATTGGATGCACAAGATTAGTTAAAAACCCATATTTGACATGTTTAAGCATAGGGAGGACGAAGATGACATAAATGTTAATCCAATGACAAATGAACTAATTGTAGCACAAGATTGGTTAAAAACTCTAATTGGACAACAATTAGCCTAGTGAGGACGAAAATGACCTAAATGTTTATCCATTGACACAAACACACCTATTGGATGCACAAGATTGGTTAAAAATGCTAATTGGAAAAGAATAAGCCTACGAAGGACGAAAACGACCTAAATGTTCATCCAATGACATAAACACACCTATTGGATGCACAAGATTGGTTAAAAACCCTTATTGGACAAGTTTATGCACATGGAGGACGAAGATGACATAAATTTTAATCCAACGACACAAATGAACTAATTCGATGCATAAGATTGGTTTAAAACCCTAATTGGACAAGAATAAGCTTAGGGAGGATGAAAATGACCTAATTGTTCATCCAGTGACACAAAAACACCTATTGGATGCACACCTTTGGTTAAAAACCCTAATTCGACTAGAATAAGCCTAGGGAGGAAGTAAATAACCTAAATATTCATCCAATGACACAAACGAACTTATTGGATGCACAAGATTGGTTCGAAACCCTAATTGGACAACAAAAAGCCTAGGGAGGGCGAAAATGACTTAAATGTTCATTTAATGAGACAAATGAACTAATTGGATGCACAAGATTGGTTAAAAATCCTAAATGGACTAGAATAAGCCTTGGGAGTACGAAAATAACATAAATGTTCATTCAATGACACAAACACACCTATGTGATGCAGAAGATTGGTTAAAAACCCAAATTGGACAAGAATTAGCCTAGGGAGGACGAAAATGACCTAAATGTGCATCTAATGACACAAACACACCTATTGGATGCACAAGATTAGTTAAATACCCATATTTGACAAGTTTAAGCATAGGGAGGACGAAGATGACATAAATGTTAATCCAATGATACAAATGAACTAATTGTAGCACAAGATTGGTTAAAAACCCTAATTGGAAATGAATTAGCCTGATGATGACGAAAATGACCTAAATATTCATCCAATGACACAAACACACCTATTGGATGCCCAAGATTGGTTAAAAACTCTGATTGGACAACAATTAGCCTAGTGAGGACGAAAATGACCTAAATGTTTATCCATTGACACAAACACACCTATTGGATGCACAAGATTGGTTAAAAGTGCTAATTGGAAAAGAGTAAGTCTAGGAAGGACGAAAATGACCTAAATGTTCATCCAATGACATAAACACACCTATTGGATGCACAAGATTGGTTAAAAACCCTTATTGGAGAAGTTTATGCACAAGGAGGACGAAGATGACATAAATGTTAATCCAATGACACAAATGAACTAATTGGATGCACAAGATTGGTTTAAAACCCTAATTGGACAAAAATAAGCCTAGGGAGGATGAAAATGACCTAACTGTTCATCCAGTGACACAAAAACACCTATTGGATGCACACGATTGGTTAAAAACCCTAATTTGACTAGAATAAGCCTAGGGAGGAAGTAAATAACATAAATATTCATCCAATGACACAAACGAACTTATAAGATGCACAACGTTGGTTTGAAACACTAATTGGACAATAATAAGCCTAGGGAGGGCGAAAATTACTTAAATGTTCATCCAATGAGACAAACGAACTAATTGGATGCACAAGATTGGTTAAAAATCCTAAATGGACTAGAATAAGCCTGGGGAGTACGAAAATAACATAAATGTTCATTCAATGACATAAACACACCTATTGGATGCACATGATTGGTTAAACACCCTTATTGGACAAGTTTATGCATAGGGAGGACGAAGATGACAAAAATGTTAATCCAATGACACAAATGAACTAATTGGATGCATAAGATTGGATTAAAAACTCTAATTGGACAACAACTAGCCTAGTGAGGACGAAAATGACCCAAATGTTCCTCCATTGACACAAACACACCTATTGGATGCACAAGATTGGTTAAAAGTGCTAATTGGAAAAGAGTAAGTCTAGGAAGGACGAAAATGACCTAAATGTTCATCGAATGACATAAACACACCTATTGGATGCACAAGATTGGTTAAAAACCCTTATTGGAGAAGTTTATGCACAAGGAGGACGAAGATGACATAAATGTTAATCCAATGACACAAATGAACTAATTGGATGCACAAGATTGGTTTAAAACCCTAATTGGACAAAAATAAGCCTAGGGAGGATGAAAATGACCTAATTGTTCATCCAGTGACACAAAAACACCTATTGGATGCACACGATTGGTTAGAAACCCTAATTCGACTAGAATAAGCCTAGGGAGGAAGTAAATAACATAAATATTCATCCAATGACACAAACGAACTTATTAGATGCACAAGATTGGTTTGAAACACTAATTGGACAATAATAAGCCTAGGGAGGGCGAAAATTACTTAAATGTTCATCCAATGAGACAAACGAACTAATTGGATGCACAAGATTGGTTAAAAATCCTAAATGGACTAGAATAAGCCTCGGGATTACGAAAATAACCTAAATGTTCATTCAATGACACAAACACACCTATGTGATGCAGAAGATTGGTTAAAAACCCAAATTGGACAAGAATTAGCCTAGGGAGGACGAAAATGACCTAAATGTTCATCTAATGACACAAACACACCTATTGGATGCACAAGATTAGTTAAAAACCCATATTTGACAAGTTTAAGCATAGGGAGGATGAAGATGACATAAATGTTAATCCAATGACAAATCAACTAATTGTAGCACAAGATTGGTTAAAAACCCTATTTGGAAAAGAATTAGCCTAATGATGACGAAAATGACCTAAAGGTTCATCCAATGACACAAATACACCTATTAGATGCACAAGATTGGTTAAAAACTCTAATTGGACAACAATTAGCCTAGTGAGGACGAAAATGACCTAAATGTTTATCCATTGACACAAACACACCTATTGGATGCACAAGATTGGTTAAAAATGCTAATTGGAAAAGAATAAGCCTACGAAGGACGAAAACGACCTAAATGTTCATCCAATGACATAAACACACCTATTGGATGCACAAGATTGGTTAAAAACCCTTATTGGACAAGTTTATGCACATGGAGGACGAAGATGACATAAATTTTAATCCAACGACACAAATGAACTAATTGGATGCATAAGATTGGTTTAAAACCCTAATTGGACAAGAATAAGCCTAGGGAGGATGAAAATGACCTAATTGTTCATCCAGTGACACAAAAACACCTATTGGATGCACACGTTTGGTTAAAAACCCTAATTCGACTAGAATAAGCCTAGGGAGGAAGTAAATAACCTAAATATTCATCCAATGACACAAACGAACTTATTGGATGCACAAGATTGGTTCGAAACCCTAATTGGACAACAAAAAGCCTAGGGAGGGCGAAAATGACTTAAATGTTCATCCAATGAGACAAATGAACTAATTGGATGCACAAGATTGGTTAAAAATCCTAAATGGACTAGAATAAGCCTGGGGAGTACGAAAATAACATAAATGATCATTCAATGACACAAACACACCTATGTGATGCAGAAGATTGGTTAAAAACCCAAATTGGACAAGAATTAGCCTAGGGAGGACGAAAATGACCTAAATGTGCATCTAATGACACAAACACACCTATTGGATGCACAAGATTAGTTAAATACCCATATTTGACAAGTTTAAGCATAGGGAGGACGAAGATGACATAAATGTTAATCCAATGATACAAATGAACTAATTGTAGCACAAGATTGGTTAAAAACCCTAATTGGAAATGAATTAGCCTGATGATGACGAAAATGACCTAAATATTCATCCAATGACACAAACACACCTATTGGATGCCCAAGATTGGTTAAAAACTCTGATTGGACAACAATTAGCCTAGTGAGGACGAAAATGACCTAAATGTTTATCCATTGACACAAACACACCTATTGGATGCACAAGATTGGTTAAAAATGCTAATTGGAAAAGAATAAGCCTAGGAAGGACGAAAATGACCTAAATGTTCAACCAATGACATAAACACACCTATTGGATGCACAAGATTGGTTAAAGACCCTTATTGGACAAGTTTATGCATAGGGAGGACGAAGATGACATAAATGTTAATCCAATGACACAAATGAACTAAATGGACGCACAAGATTGGTTTAAAACCCTAATTGGACAAGAATAAGCCTAGGGAGGATGAAAATGATCTAATTGTTCATCCAGTGACCCAAAAACACCTATTGGATGCACATGATTCGTAAAAACCCTAATTCGACTAGAGTAAGCCTAGTGAGGAAGTAAATAACATAAATATTCATCCAATGACACAAACGAACTTATTGGATGCACAAGATTGGTTTGAAACCTTAATTGGACAACAATAAGCCTAGGGAGGGCGAAAATGACTTAAATGTTCTTCCAATGAGACAAATGAACTAATTGGATGCACAAGATAGCTTACAATCCCTAATTAGACAAGAATTAGACTAAGCAGGATGAAAATGACCTAAATGTTTATCCAATGACACAAACACACCTATTGGATGCACAATATTGGTTAAAAACCCTAATTGGACAATATTAAGGGTAGGGAGGGCGAAAAAGACCTAAACAATTATCCAATGACACAAACGAATTTAATGGAAGCACATGATTGGTTAAAAACCCTAATTGGAAAACAATTAGCCAAGTGAGGATGAAAATGACATAATTGTTCATCCATTGACACAAACACACCTATTGGATACACAAGATTGTTTAAAAATGCTAATTGGATATGAATAAGCCTAGGAAGGACGAAAATGACCAAAATGTTCGTTCAATGACACAAACACACCTATTGGATCCACAAGATTGGATAAAAACCCTAATTAGACAAAAATTAGACTAGGGAGGACGTAAAAGACCTAAATTTTCATCCAATGACACAAACGAACTTAATGGATGCACAAGATTGGTTAAAAACCCTAATTAGACAAGAATTAGACTAGGGAGGACGAAAAAGACCTAAATTTTCATCCAATGACACAAACGAACTTATTGGATGCACAGGATTGGTTCAAAACCCTAATTGGACTAGAATAAGCATAGGAAGGACGAAAATGACCTAAATGTTCATCCAATGACATAAACACACCTATTGGATGCACATGATTGGTTAAACACCCTTATTGGACAAGTTTATGCATAGGGAGGACGAAGATGACATAAATGTTAATCCAATGACACAAATGAACTAATTGGATGCATAAGATTGGATTAAAAACTCTAATTGGACAACAATTAGCCTAGTGAGGACGAAAATGACCTAAATGTTCCTCCATTGACACAAACACACCTATTGGATGCACAAGATTGGTTAAAAGTGCTAATTGGAAAAGAGTAAGTCTAGGAAGGACGAAAATGACCTAAATGTTCATCCAATGACATAAACACACCTATTGGATGCACAAGATTGGTTAAAAACCCTTATTGGAGAAGTTTATGCACAAGGAGGACGAAGATGACATAAATGTTAATCCAATGACACAAATGAACTAATTGGATGCACAAGATTGGTTTAAAACCCTAATTGGACAAAAATAAGCCTAGGGAGGATGAAAATGACCTAACTGTTCATCCAGTGACACAAAAACACCTATTGGATGCACACGATTGGTTAAAAACCCTAATTTGACTAGAATAAGCCTAGGGAGGAAGTAAATAACATAAATATTCATCCAATGACACAAACGAACTTATAAGATGCACAACGTTGGTTTGAAACACTAATTGGACAATAATAAGCCTAGGGAGGGCGAAAATTACTTAAATGTTCATCCAATGAGACAAACGAACTAATTGGATGCACAAGATTGGTTAAAAATCCTAAATGGACTAGAATAAGCCTGGGGAGTACGAAAATAACATAAATGTTCATTCAATGACATAAACACACCTATTGGATGCACATGATTGGTTAAACACCCTTATTGGACAAGTTTATGCATAGGGAGGACGAAGATGACAAAAATGTTAATCCAATGACACAAATGAACTAATTGGATGCATAAGATTGGATTAAAAACTCTAATTGGACAACAACTAGCCTAGTGAGGACGAAAATGACCCAAATGTTCCTCCATTGACACAAACACACCTATTGGATGCACAAGATTGGTTAAAAGTGCTAATTGGAAAAGAGTAAGTCTAGGAAGGACGAAAATGACCTAAATGTTCATCGAATGACATAAACACACCTATTGGATGCACAAGATTGGTTAAAAACCCTTATTGGAGAAGTTTATGCACAAGGAGGACGAAGATGACATAAATGTTAATCCAATGACACAAATGAACTAATTGGATGCACAAGATTGGTTTAAAACCCTAATTGGACAAAAATAAGCCTAGGGAGGATGAAAATGACCTAATTGTTCATCCAGTGACACAAAAACACCTATTGGATGCACACGATTGGTTAGAAACCCTAATTCGACTAGAATAAGCCTAGGGAGGAAGTAAATAACATAAATATTCATCCAATGACACAAACGAACTTATTAGATGCACAAGATTGGTTTGAAACACTAATTGGACAATAATAAGCCTAGGGAGGGCGAAAATTACTTAAATGTTCATCCAATGAGACAAACGAACTAATTGGATGCACAAGATTGGTTAAAAATCCTAAATGGACTAGAATAAGCCTCGGGATTACGAAAATAACCTAAATGTTCATTCAATGACACAAACACACCTATGTGATGCAGAAGATTGGTTAAAAACCCAAATTGGACAAGAATTAGCCTAGGGAGGACGAAAATGACCTAAATGTTCATCTAATGACACAAACACACCTATTGGATGCACAAGATTAGTTAAAAACCCATATTTGACAAGTTTAAGCATAGGGAGGATGAAGATGACATAAATGTTAATCCAATGACAAATCAACTAATTGTAGCACAAGATTGGTTAAAAACCCTATTTGGAAAAGAATTAGCCTAATGATGACGAAAATGACCTAAAGGTTCATCCAATGACACAAATACACCTATTAGATGCACAAGATTGGTTAAAAACTCTAATTGGACAACAATTAGCCTAGTGAGGACGAAAATGACCTAAATGTTTATCCATTGACACAAACACACCTATTGGATGCACAAGATTGGTTAAAAATGCTAATTGGAAAAGAATAAGCCTACGAAGGACGAAAACGACCTAAATGTTCATCCAATGACATAAACACACCTATTGGATGCACAAGATTGGTTAAAAACCCTTATTGGACAAGTTTATGCACATGGAGGACGAAGATGACATAAATTTTTATCCAACGACACAAATGAACTAATTGGATGCATAAGATTGGTTTAAAACCCTAATTGGACAAGAATAAGCCTAGGGAGGATGAAAATGACCTAATTGTTCATCCAGTGACACAAAAACACCTATTGGATGCACACGTTTGGTTAAAAACCCTAATTCGACTAGAATAAGCCTAGGGAGGAAGTAAATAACCTAAATATTCATCCAATGACACAAACGAACTTATTGGATGCACAAGATTGGTTCGAAACCCTAATTGGACAACAAAAAGCCTAGGGAGGGCGAAAATGACTTAAATGTTCATTTAATGAGACAAATGAACTAATTGGATGCACAAGATTGGTTAAAAATCCTAAATGGACTAGAATAAGCCTTGGGAGTACGAAAATAACATAAATGTTCATTCAATGACACAAACACACCTATGTGATGCAGAAGATTGGTTAAAAACCCAAATTGGACAAGAATTAGCCTAGGGAGGATGAAAATGACCTAAATGTGCATCTAATGACACAAACACACCTATTGGATGCACAAGATTAGTTAAATACCCATATTTGACAAGTTTAAGCATAGGGAGGACGAAGATGACATAAATGTTAATCCAATGATACAAATGAACTAATTGTAGCACAAGATTGGTTAAAAACCCTAATTGGAAATGAATTAGCCTGATGATGACGAAAATGACCTAAATATTCATCCAATGACACAAACACACCTATTGGATGCCCAAGATTGGTTAAAAACTCTGATTGGACAACAATTAGCCTAGTGAGGACGAAAATGACCTAAATGTTTATCCATTGACACAAACACACCTATTGGATGCACAAGATTGGTTAAAAGTGCTAATTGGAAAAGAGTAAGTCTAGGAAGGACGAAAATGACCTAAATGTTCATCCAATGACATAAACACACCTATTGGATGCACAAGATTGGTTAAAAACCCTTATTGGAGAAGTTTATGCACAAGGAGGACGAAGATGACATAAATGTTAATCCAATGACACAAATGAACTAATTGGATGCACAAGATTGGTTTAAAACCCTAATTGGATAAAAATAAGCCTAGGGAGGATGAAAATGACCTAATTGTTCATCCAGTTACACAAAAACACCTATTGGATGCACACGATTGGTTAAAAACCCTAATTTGACTAGAATAAGCCTAGGGAGGAAGTAAATAACATAAATATTCATCCAATGACACAAACGAACTTATTAGATGCACAAGATTGGTTTGAAACCCTAATTGGACAACAATAAGCCTAGGGACGGCGAAAATGACTTAAATGTTCATCCAATGAGACAAATGAACTAATTGGATGCACAAGATTGGTTAAAAATCCTAAATGGACTAGAATAAGCCTGGGGAGTACGAAAATAACCTAAATGTTCATTCAATGACACAAACACACCTATGTGATGCACAAGATTGGTTAAAAACCCAAATTGGACTAGAATTAGCCTAGGGAGGACGAAAATGACCTAAATGTTCATCTAATGACACAAACACACGTATTGGATGCACAAGTTTAGTTAAAAACCCATATTTGACAAGTTTAAGCATAGGGAGGACGAAGATGACATAAATGTTAATCCAATGACACAAATGAACTAATTGTAGCACAAGATTGGTTAAAAACCCTAATTGGAAAAGAATTAGCCTAATGATGACGAAAATGACCTAAATGTTCATCCAATGACACAAACACACCTATTGGATGCACAAGATTGGTTAAAAATTCTAATTGGACAACAATTAGCCTAGTAAGGACGAAAATGACCTAAATGTTTATCCATTGACACAAACACACCTATTGGATGCACAAGATTGGTTAAAAATGCTAATTGGAAAAGAATAAGTCTAGGAAGGACGAAAACGACCTAAATGTTCATCCAATGACATAAACACACCTATTGGATGCACAAGATTGGTTAAAAACCCTTATTGGACAAGTTTATGCATAGGGAGGACGAAGATGACATAAATGTTAATCCAACGACACAAATGAACTAATTGGATGCATAAGATTGGTTTAAAACCCTAATTGGACAAGAATAAGCCTAGGGAGGAAGTAAATAACATAAATATTCATCCAATGATACAAACGAACTTATTAGATGCACAAGATTGGTTTGAAACACTAATTGGACAATAACAAGCCTAGGGCGGGCGAAAATTACTTAAATGTTCATCCAATGAGACAAACGAACTAATTGGATGCACAAGATTGGTTAAAAATCCTAAATGGACTAGAATAAGCCTCGGGATTACGAAAATAACCTAAATGTTCATTCAATGACACAAACACACCTATGTGATGCAGAAGATTGGTTAAAAACCCAAATTGGACAAGAATTAGCCTAGGGAGGACGAAAATGACCTAAATGTTCATCTAATGACACAAACACACCTATTGGATGCACAAGATTAGTTAAAAACCCATATTTGACATGTTTAACCATAGGGAGGACGAAGATGACATAAATGTTAATCCAATGACAAATGAACTAATTGTAGCACAAGATTGGTTAAAAACCCTAATTGGAAAAGAATTAGCCTAATGATGATGAAAATGACCTAAATGTTCATCCAATGACACAAATACACCTATTAGATGCACAAGATTGGTTAAAAACTCTAATTGGACAACAATTAGCCTAGTGAGGACGAAAATGACCTAAATGTTTATCCATTGACACAAACACACCTATTGGATGCACAAGATTGGTTAAAAATGCTAATTGGAAAAGAATAAGCCTACGAAGGACGAAAACGACCTAAATGTTCATCCAATGACATAAACACACCTATTGGATGCACAAGATTGGTTAAAAACCCTTATTGGACAAGTTTATGCACATGGAGGACGAAGATGACATAAATTTTAATCCAACGACACAAATGAACTAATTGGATGCATAAGATTGGTTTAAAACCCTAATTGGACAAGAATAAGCCTAGGGAGGATGAAAATGACCTAATTGTTCATCCAGTGACACAAAAACACCTATTGGATGCACACGTTTGGTTAAAAACCCTAATTCGACTAGAATAAGCCTAGGGAGGAAGTAAATAACCTAAATATTCATCCAATGACACAAACGAACTTATTGGATGCACAAGATTGGTTCGAAACCCTAATTGGACAACAAAAAGCCTAGGGAGGGCGAAAATGACTTAAATGTTCATCCAATGAGACAAATGAACTAATTGGATGCACAAGATTGGTTAAAAATCCTAAATGGACTAGAATAAGCCTGGGGAGTACGAAAATAACATAAATGATCATTCAATGACACAAACACACCTATGTGATGCAGAAGATTGGTTAAAAACCCAAATTGGACAAGAATTAGCCTAGGGAGGACGAAAATGACCTAAATGTGCATCTAATGACACAAACACACCTATTGGATGCACAAGATTAGTTAAATACCCATATTTGACAAGTTTAAGCATAGGGAGGACGAAGATGACATAAATGTTAATCCAATGATACAAATGAACTAATTGTAGCACAAGATTGGTTAAAAACCCTAATTGGAAATGAATTAGCCTGATGATGACGAAAATGACCTAAATATTCATCCAATGACACAAACACACCTATTGGATGCCCAAGATTGGTTAAAAACTCTGATTGGACAACAATTAGCCTAGTGAGGACGAAAATGACCTAAATGTTTATCCATTGACACAAACACACCTATTGGATGCACAAGATTGGTTAAAAATGCTAATTGGAAAAGAATAAGCCTAGGAAGGACGAAAATGACCTAAATGTTCAACCAATGACATAAACACACCTATTGGATGCACAAGATTGGTTAAAGACCCTTATTGGACAAGTTTATGCATAGGGAGGACGAAGATGACATAAATGTTAATCCAATGACACAAATGAACTAAATGGACGCACAAGATTGGTTTAAAACCCTAATTGGACAAGAATAAGCCTAGGGAGGATGAAAATGATCTAATTGTTCATCCAGTGACCCAAAAACACCTATTGGATGCACATGATTCGTAAAAACCCTAATTCGACTAGAGTAAGCCTAGTGAGGAAGTAAATAACATAAATATTCATCCAATGACACAAACGAACTTATTGGATGCACAAGATTGGTTTGAAACCTTAATTGGACAACAATAAGCCTAGGGAGGGCGAAAATGACTTAAATGTTCTTCCAATGAGACAAATGAACTAATTGGATGCACAAGATAGCTTACAATCCCTAATTAGACAAGAATTAGACTAAGCAGGATGAAAATGACCTAAATGTTTATCCAATGACACAAACACACCTATTGGATGCACAATATTGGTTAAAAACCCTAATTGGACAATATTAAGGGTAGGGAGGGCGAAAAAGACCTAAACAATTATCCAATGACACAAACGAATTTAATGGAAGCACATGATTGGTTAAAAACCCTAATTGGAAAACAATTAGCCAAGTGAGGATGAAAATGACCTAATTGTTCATCCATTGACACAAACACACCTATTGGATACACAAGATTGTTTAAAAATGCTAATTGGATAAGAATAAGCCTAGGAAGGACTAAAATGACCTAAATGTTCGTTCAATGACACAAACACACCTATTGGATCCACAAGATTGGATAACAACCCTAATTAGACAAAAATTAGACTAGGGAGGACGTAAAAGACCTAAATTTTCATCCAATGACACAAACGAACTTAATGGATGCACAAGATTTGTTAAAAACACTAATTAGACAAGAATTAGACTAGGGAGGACGAAAAAGACCTAAATTTTCATCCAATGACACAAATGAACTTATTGGATGCACAAGATTGGTTAAAAACCCTAATTGGACTAGAATAAGCATAGGAAGGACGAAAATGACCTAAATGTTCATCCAATGACATAAACACACCTATTGGATGCACATGATTGGTTAAACACCCTTATTGGACAAGTTTATGCATAGGGAGGACGAAGATGACATAAATGTTAATCCAATGACACAAATGAACTAATTGGATGCATAAGATTGGATTAAAAACTCTAATTGGACAACAATTAGCCTAGTGAGGACGAAAATGACCTAAATGTTCCTCCATTGACACAAACACACCAATTGGATGCACAAGATTGGTTAAAAGTGCACATTGGAAAAGAGTAAGTCTAGGAAGGACGAAAATGACCTAAATGTTCATCCAATGACATAAACACACCTATTGGATGCACAAGATTGGTTAAAAACCCTTATTGGAGAAGTTTATGCACAAGGAGGACGAAGATGACATAAATGTTAATCCAATGACACAAATGAACTAATTGGGTGCACAAGATTGGTTTAAAACCCTAATTGGACAAAAATAAGCCTAGGGAGGATGAAAATGACCTAATTGTTCATCCAGTGACACAAAAACACCTATTGGATGCACACGATTGGTTAAAAACCCTAATTTGACTAGAATAAGCCTAGGGAGGAAGTAAATAACATAAATATTCATCCAATGACACAAACGAACTTATTAGATGCACAAGATTGGTTTGAAACCCTAATTGGACAACAATAAGCCTAGGGACGGCGAAAATGACTTAAATGTTCATCCAATGAGACAAATGAACTAATTGGATGCACAAGATTGGTTAAAAATCCTAAATGGACTAGAATAAGCCTGGGGAGTATGAAAATAACCTAAATGTTCATTCAATGACACAAACACACCTATGTGATGCACAAGATTGGTTAAAAACCCAAATTGGCCAATAATTAGCCTAGGGAGGACGAAAATGACCTAAATGTTCATCTAATGACACAAACACACCTATTGGATGCACAAGTTTAGTTAAAAACCCATATTTGACAAGTTTAAGCATAGGGAGGACGAAGATGACATAAATGTTAATCCAATGACACAAATGAACTAATTGTAGCACAAGATTGGTTAAAAACCCTAATTGGAAAAGAATTAGCCAAATGATGTTGAAAATGACCTAAATGTTCATCCAATAACACAAATACACCTATTAGATGCACAAGATTGGTTAAAAACTATAATTGGACAACAATTAGCCTAGTGAGGACGAAAATGACCTAAATGTTTATCCATTGACAGAAACACACCTATTGGATGCACAAGATTGGTTAAAAATGCTAATTAGAAAAGAATAAGCCTACGAAGGACGAAAACGACCTAAATGTTCATCCAATGACATAAACACACCTATTGGATGCACAAGATTGGTTAAAAACCCTTATTGGACAAGTTTATGCACATGGAGGACGAAGATGACATAAATTTTAATCCAACGACACAAATGAACTAATTGGATGCATAAGATTGGTTTAAAACCCTAATTGGACAAGAATAAGCCTAGGGAGGATGAAAATGACCTAATTGTTCATCCAGTGACACAAAAACACCTATTGGATGCACACGTTTGGTTAAAAACCCTAATTCGACTAGAATAAGCCTAGGGAGGAAGTAAATAACCTAAATATTCATCCAATGACACAAACGAACTTATTGGATGCACAAGATTGGTTCGAAACCCTAATTGGACAACAAAAAGCCTAGGGAGGGCGAAAATGACTTAAATGTTCATTTAATGAGACAAATGAACTAATTGGATGCACAAGATTGGTTAAAAATCCTAAATGGACTAGAATAAGCCTGGGGAGTACGAAAATAACATAAATGATCATTCAATGACACAAACACACCTATGTGATGCAGAAGATTGGTTAAAAACCCAAATTGGACAAGAATTAGCCTAGGGAGGACGAAAATGACCTAAATGTGCATCTAATGACACAAACACACCTATTGGATGCACAAGATTAGTTAAATACCCATATTTGACAAGTTTAAGCATAGGGAGGACGAAGATGACATAAATGTTAATCCAATGATACAAATGAACTAATTGTAGCACAAGATTGGTTAAAAACCCTAATTGGAAATGAATTAGCCTGATGATGACGAAAATGACCTAAATATTCATCCAATGACACAAACACACCTATTGGATGCCCAAGATTGGTTAAAAACTCTGATTGGACAACAATTAGCCTAGTGAGGACGAAAATGACCTAAATGTTTATCCATTGACACAAACACACCTATTGGATGCACAAGATTGGTTAAAAGTGCTAATTGGAAAAGAGTAAGTCTAGGAAGGACGAAAATGACCTAAATGTTCATCCAATGACATAAACACACCTATTGGATGCACAAGATTGGTTAAAAACCCTTATTGGAGAAGTTTATGCACAAGGAGGACGAAGATGACATAAATGTTAATCCAATGACACAAATGAACTAATTGGATGCACAAGATTGGTTTAAAACCCTAATTGGATAAAAATAAGCCTAGGGAGGATGAAAATGACCTAATTGTTCATCCAGTTACACAAAAACACCTATTGGATGCACACGATTGGTTAAAAACCCTAATTTGACTAGAATAAGCCTAGGGAGGAAGTAAATAACATAAATATTCATCCAATGACACAAACGAACTTATTAGATGCACAAGATTGGTTTGAAACCCTAATTGGACAACAATAAGCCTAGGGACGGCGAAAATGACTTAAATGTTCATCCAATGAGACAAATGAACTAATTGGATGCACAAGATTGGTTAAAAATCCTAAATGGACTACAATAAGCCTGGGGAGTACGAAAATAACCTAAATGTTCATTCAATGACACAAACACACCTATGTGATGCACAAGATTGGTTAAAAACCCAAATTGGCCAAGAATTAGCCTAGGGAGGACGAAAATGACCTAAATGTTCATCTAATGACACAAACACACGAATTGGATGCACAAGTTTAGTTAAAAACCCATATTTGACAAGTTTAAGCAAAGGGAGGACGAAGATGACATAAATGTTAATCCAATGACACAAATGAACTAATTGTAGCACAAGATTGGTTAAAAACCCTAATTGGAAAAGAATTAGCCTAATGATGACGAAAATGACCTAAATGTTCATCCAATGATACAAACACACCTATTGGATGCACAAGATTGGTTAAAAATTCTAATTGGACAACAATTAGCCTAGTGAGGACGAAAATGACCTAAATGTTTATCCATTGACACAAACACACCTATTGGATGCACAAGATTGGTTAAAAATGCTAATTGGAAAAGAATAAGTCTAGGAAGGACGAAAACGACCTAAATGTTCATCCAATGACATAAACACACCTATTGGATGCACAAGATTGGTTAAAAACCCTTATTGGACAAGTTTATGCATAGGGAGGACGAAGATGACATAAATGTTAATCCAACGACACAAATGAACTAATTGGATGCATAAGATTGGTTTAAAACCCTAATTGGACAAGAATAAGCCTAGGGAGGAAGTAAATAACATAAATATTCATCCAATGATACAAACGAACTTATTAGATGCACAAGATTGGTTTGAAACACTAATTGGACAATAACAAGCCTAGGGCGGGCGAAAATTACTTAAATGTTCATCCAATGAGACAAACGAACTAATTGGATGCACAAGATTGGTTAAAAATCCTAAATGGACTAGAATAAGCCTCGGGATTACGAAAATAACCTAAATGTTCATTCAATGACACAAACACACCTATGTGATGCAGAAGATTGGTTAAAAACCCAAATTGGACAAGAATTAGCCTAGGGAGGACGAAAATGACCTAAATGTTCATCTAATGACACAAACACACCTATTGGATGCACAAGATTAGTTAAAAACCCATATTTGACATGTTTAACCATAGGGAGGACGAAGATGACATAAATGTTAATCCAATGACAAATGAACTAATTGTAGCACAAGATTGGTTAAAAACCCTAATTGGAAAAGAATTAGCCTAATGATGATGAAAATGACCTAAATGTTCATCCAATGACACAAATACACCTATTAGATGCACAAGATTGGTTAAAAACTCTAATTGGACAACAATTAGCCTAGTGAGGACGAAAATGACCTAAATGTTTATCCATTGACACAAACACACCTATTGGATGCACAAGATTGGTTAAAAATGCTAATTGGAAAAGAATAAGCCTACGAAGGACGAAAACGACCTAAATGTTCATCCAATGACATAAACACACCTATTGGATGCACAAGATTGGTTAAAAACCCTTATTGGACAAGTTTATGCACATGGAGGACGAAGATGACATAAATTTTTATCCAACGACACAAATGAACTAATTGGATGCATAAGATTGGTTTAAAACCCTAATTGGACAAGAATAAGCCTAGGGAGGATGAAAATGACCTAATTGTTCATCCAGTGACACAAAAACACCTATTGGATGCACACGTTTGGTTAAAAACCCTAATTCGACTAGAATAAGCCTAGGGAGGAAGTAAATAACCTAAATATTCATCCAATGACACAAACGAACTTATTGGATGCACAAGATTGGTTCGAAACCCTAATTGGACAACAAAAAGCCTAGGGAGGGCGAAAATGACTTAAATGTTCATTTAATGAGACAAATGAACTAATTGGATGCACAAGATTGGTTAAAAATCCTAAATGGACTAGAATAAGCCTGGGGAGTACGAAAATAACATAAATGATCATTCAATGACACAAACACACCTATGTGATGCAGAAGATTGGTTAAAAACCCAAATTGGACAAGAATTAGCCTAGGGAGGACGAAAATGACCTAAATGTGCATCTAATGACACAAACACACCTATTGGATGCACAAGATTAGTTAAATACCCATATTTGACAAGTTTAAGCATAGGGAGGACGAAGATGACATAAATGTTAATCCAATGATACAAATGAACTAATTGTAGCACAAGATTGGTTAAAAACCCTAATTGGAAATGAATTAGCCTGATGATGACGAAAATGACCTAAATATTCATCCAATGACACAAACACACCTATTGGATGCCCAAGATTGGTTAAAAACTCTGATTGGACAACAATTAGCCTAGTGAGGACGAAAATGACCTAAATGTTTATCCATTGACACAAACACACCTATTGGATGCACAAGATTGGTTAAAAATGCTAATTGGAAAAGAATAAGCCTAGGAAGGACGAAAATGACCTAAATGTTCAACCAATGACATAAACACACCTATTGGATGCACAAGATTGGTTAAAGACCCTTATTGGACAAGTTTATGCATAGGGAGGACGAAGATGACATAAATGTTAATCCAATGACACAAATGAACTAAATGGACGCACAAGATTGGTTTAAAACCCTAATTGGACAAGAATAAGCCTAGGGAGGATGAAAATGATCTAATTGTTCATCCAGTGACCCAAAAACACCTATTGGATGCACATGATTCGTAAAAACCCTAATTCGACTAGAGTAAGCCTAGTGAGGAAGTAAATAACATAAATATTCATCCAATGACACAAACGAACTTATTGGATGCACAAGATTGGTTTGAAACCTTAATTGGACAACAATAAGCCTAGGGAGGGCGAAAATGACTTAAATGTTCTTCCAATGAGACAAATGAACTAATTGGATGCACAAGATAGCTTACAATCCCTAATTAGACAAGAATTAGACTAAGCAGGATGAAAATGACCTAAATGTTTATCCAATGACACAAACACACCTATTGGATGCACAATATTGGTTAAAAACCCTAATTGGACAATATTAAGGGTAGGGAGGGCGAAAAAGACCTAAACAATTATCCAATGACACAAACGAATTTAATGGAAGCACATGATTGGTTAAAAACCCTAATTGGAAAACAATTAGCCAAGTGAGGATGAAAATGACCTAATTGTTCATCCATTGACACAAACACACCTATTGGATACACAAGATTGTTTAAAAATGCTAATTGGATAAGAATAAGCCTAGGAAGGAC
>JBBPBS010000072.1:170896-185481 GCA_037974835.1 Cicer judaicum
AAACACCTATTGGATGCACACGATTGGTTAAAAACCCTAATTTGACTAGAATAAGCCTAGGGAGGAAGTAAATAACATAAATATTCATCCAATGACACAAACGAACTTATAAGATGCACAACGTTGGTTTGAAACACTAATTGGACAATAATAAGCCTAGGGAGGGCGAAAATTACTTAAATGTTCATCCAATGAGACAAACGAACTAATTGGATGCACAAGATTGGTTAAAAATCCTAAATGGACTAGAATAAGCCTGGGGAGTACGAAAATAACATAAATGTTCATTCAATGACATAAACACACCTATTGGATGCACATGATTGGTTAAACACCCTTATTGGACAAGTTTATGCATAGGGAGGACGAAGATGACAAAAATGTTAATCCAATGACACAAATGAACTAATTGGATGCATAAGATTGGATTAAAAACTCTAATTGGACAACAACTAGCCTAGTGAGGACGAAAATGACCCAAATGTTCCTCCATTGACACAAACACACCTATTGGATGCACAAGATTGGTTAAAAGTGCTAATTGGAAAAGAGTAAGTCTAGGAAGGACGAAAATGACCTAAATGTTCATCGAATGACATAAACACACCTATTGGATGCACAAGATTGGTTAAAAACCCTTATTGGAGAAGTTTATGCACAAGGAGGACGAAGATGACATAAATGTTAATCCAATGACACAAATGAACTAATTGGATGCACAAGATTGGTTTAAAACCCTAATTGGACAAAAATAAGCCTAGGGAGGATGAAAATGACCTAATTGTTCATCCAGTGACACAAAAACACCTATTGGATGCACACGATTGGTTAGAAACCCTAATTCGACTAGAATAAGCCTAGGGAGGAAGTAAATAACATAAATATTCATCCAATGACACAAACGAACTTATTAGATGCACAAGATTGGTTTGAAACACTAATTGGACAATAATAAGCCTAGGGAGGGCGAAAATTACTTAAATGTTCATCCAATGAGACAAACGAACTAATTGGATGCACAAGATTGGTTAAAAATCCAAAATGGACTAGAATAAGCCTGGTGAGTACGAAAATAACATAAATGTTCATTCAATGACACAAACACACCTATGTGATGCAAAAGATTGGTTAAAAACCCAAATTGAACAAGAATTAGCCTAGGGAGGACAAAAATGACCTAAATGTTCATCTAATGACACAAACACACCTATTGGATGCACAAGATTAGTTAAAAACCCATATTTGACAAGTTTAAGCATAGGGAGGACGAAGATGACATAAATGTTAATCCAATGATACAAATGAACTAATTGTAGCACAAGATTGGTTAAAAATCATAATTGGAAAAGAATTAGCCTAATGATGACGAAAATGACCTAAATGTTCATCCAATGACACAAACACACCTATTGGATGCACAGGATTGGTTAAAAACTCTAATTGGACAACAATTAGCCTAGTGAGGACGAAAACGACCTAAATGTTTATCCATTGACACAAACACACCTATTGGAAGCACAAGATTGATTAAAAATGCTAATTGGAAAAGAATAAGCCTAGGAAGGACGAAAATGACCTAAATGTTCATCCAATGACATAAACACACCTATTGGATGCACAAGATTGGTTAAAAACCCTTATTGGACAAGTTTATGCATAGAGAGGACGAAGATAACATAAATGTTAATCCAATGACACAAATGAAAATGATCTAATTGTTCATCCAGTGATACAAAAACACCTATTGGATGCACATGATTCGTTAAAAACCCTAATTCGACTAGAGTAAGCCTAGTGAGGAAGTAAATAACATAAGTATTCATCCAATGACACAAACTAACTTATTGGATGCATAAGATTGGTTTGAAACCTTAATTGGACAACAATAAGCCTAGGAAAGGCGAAAATGACTTAAATGTTCTTCCAATGAGACAAATGAACTAATTGGATGCACAAGATAGGTTACAATCCCTAATTAGACAAGAATTAGACTAAGCAGGATGAAAATGACCTAAATGTTTATCCAATGACACAAACACACCTATTGGATGCACAATATTGGTTAAAAACCCTAATTGGACAATATTAAGGGTAGGGAGGGCGAAAAAGACCTAAACAATTATCCAATGACACAAACGAATTTAATGGAAGCACATGATTGGTTAAAAACCCTAATTGGAAAACAATTAGCCAAGTGAGGATGAAAATGACATAATTGTTCATCCATTGACACAAACACACCTATTGGATACACAAGATTGTTTAAAAATGCTAATTGGATATGAATAAGCCTAGGAAGGACGAAAATGACCAAAATGTTCGTTCAATGACACAAACACACCTATTGGATCCACAAGATTGGATAAAAACCCTAATTAGACAAAAATTAGACTAGGGAGGACGTAAAAGACCTAAATTTTCATCCAATGACACAAACGAACTTAATGGATGCACAAGATTGGTTAAAAACCCTAATTAGACAAGAATTAGACTAGGGAGGACGAAAAAGACCTAAATTTTCATCCAATGACACAAACGAACTTATTGGATGCACAGGATTGGTTCAAAACCCTAATTGGACTAGAATAAGCATAGGAAGGACGAAAATGACCTAAATGTTCATCCAATGACATAAACACACCTATTGGATGCACATGATTGGTTAAACACCCTTATTGGACAAGTTTATGCATAGGGAGGACGAAGATGACATAAATGTTAATCCAATGACACAAATGAACTAATTGGATGCATAAGATTGGATTAAAAACTCTAATTGGACAACAATTAGCCTAGTGAGGACGAAAATGACCTAAATGTTCCTCCATTGACACAAACACACCTATTGGATGCACAAGATTGGTTAAAAGTGCTAATTGGAAAAGAGTAAGTCTAGGAAGGACGAAAATGACCTAAATGTTCATCCAATGACATAAACACACCTATTGGATGCACAAGATTGGTTAAAAACCCTTATTGGAGAAGTTTATGCACAAGGAGGACGAAGATGACATAAATGTTAATCCAATGACACAAATGAACTAATTGGATGCACAAGATTGGTTTAAAACCCTAATTGGACAAAAATAAGCCTAGGGAGGATGAAAATGACCTAACTGTTCATCCAGTGACACAAAAACACCTATTGGATGCACACGATTGGTTAAAAACCCTAATTTGACTAGAATAAGCCTAGGGAGGAAGTAAATAACATAAATATTCATCCAATGACACAAACGAACTTATAAGATGCACAACGTTGGTTTGAAACACTAATTGGACAATAATAAGCCTAGGGAGGGCGAAAATTACTTAAATGTTCATCCAATGAGACAAACGAACTAATTGGATGCACAAGATTGGTTAAAAATCCTAAATGGACTAGAATAAGCCTGGGGAGTACGAAAATAACATAAATGTTCATTCAATGACATAAACACACCTATTGGATG
The DNA here is from genome assembly GCA_037974835.1 of Cicer judaicum. Lineage (NCBI taxonomy): Eukaryota > Viridiplantae > Streptophyta > Magnoliopsida > Fabales > Fabaceae > Cicer > Cicer judaicum. The sequence goes on from JBBPBS010000072.1 coordinate 174,349, forward strand.
CACATGATTGGTTAAACACCCTTATTGGACAAGTTTATGCATAGGGAGGACGAAGATGACAAAAATGTTAATCCAATGACACAAATGAACTAATTGGATGCATAAGATTGGATTAAAAACTCTAATTGGACAACAACTAGCCTAGTGAGGACGAAAATGACCCAAATGTTCCTCCATTGACACAAACACACCTATTGGATGCACAAGATTGGTTAAAAGTGCTAATTGGAAAAGAGTAAGTCTAGGAAGGACGAAAATGACCTAAATGTTCATCGAATGACATAAACACACCTATTGGATGCACAAGATTGGTTAAAAACCCTTATTGGAGAAGTTTATGCACAAGGAGGACGAAGATGACATAAATGTTAATCCAATGACACAAATGAACTAATTGGATGCACAAGATTGGTTTAAAACCCTAATTGGACAAAAATAAGCCTAGGGAGGATGAAAATGACCTAATTGTTCATCCAGTGACACAAAAACACCTATTGGATGCACACGATTGGTTAGAAACCCTAATTCGACTAGAATAAGCCTAGGGAGGAAGTAAATAACATAAATATTCATCCAATGACACAAACGAACTTATTAGATGCACAAGATTGGTTTGAAACACTAATTGGACAATAATAAGCCTAGGGAGGGCGAAAATTACTTAAATGTTCATCCAATGAGACAAACGAACTAATTGGATGCACAAGATTGGTTAAAAATCCAAAATGGACTAGAATAAGCCTGGTGAGTACGAAAATAACATAAATGTTCATTCAATGACACAAACACACCTATGTGATGCAAAAGATTGGTTAAAAACCCAAATTGAACAAGAATTAGCCTAGGGAGGACAAAAATGACCTAAATGTTCATCTAATGACACAAACACACCTATTGGATGCACAAGATTAGTTAAAAACCCATATTTGACAAGTTTAAGCATAGGGAGGACGAAGATGACATAAATGTTAATCCAATGATACAAATGAACTAATTGTAGCACAAGATTGGTTAAAAATCATAATTGGAAAAGAATTAGCCTAATGATGACGAAAATGACCTAAATGTTCATCCAATGACACAAACACACCTATTGGATGCACAGGATTGGTTAAAAACTCTAATTGGACAACAATTAGCCTAGTGAGGACGAAAACGACCTAAATGTTTATCCATTGACACAAACACACCTATTGGAAGCACAAGATTGATTAAAAATGCTAATTGGAAAAGAATAAGCCTAGGAAGGACGAAAATGACCTAAATGTTCATCCAATGACATAAACACACCTATTGGATGCACAAGATTGGTTAAAAACCCTTATTGGACAAGTTTATGCATAGAGAGGACGAAGATAACATAAATGTTAATCCAATGACACAAATGAAAATGATCTAATTGTTCATCCAGTGACACAAAAACACCTATTGGATGCACATGATTCGTTAAAAACCCTAATTCGACTAGAGTAAGCCTAGTGAGGAAGTAAATAACATAAGTATTCATCCAATGACACAAACTAACTTATTGGATGCATAAGATTGGTTTGAAACCTTAATTGGACAACAATAAGCCTAGGAAAGGCGAAAATGACTTAAATGTTCTTCCAATGAGACAAATGAACTAATTGGATGCACAAGATAGGTTACAATCCCTAATTAGACAAGAATTAGACTAAGCAGGATGAAAATGACCTAAATGTTTATCCAATGACACAAACACACCTATTGGATGCACAATATTGGTTAAAAACCCTAATTGGACAATATTAAGGGTAGGGAGGGCGAAAAAGACCTAAACAATTATCCAATGACACAAACGAATTTAATGGAAGCACATGATTGGTTAAAAACCCTAATTGGAAAACAATTAGCCAAGTGAGGATGAAAATGACATAATTGTTCATCCATTGACACAAACACACCTATTGGATACACAAGATTGTTTAAAAATGCTAATTGGATATGAATAAGCCTAGGAAGGACGAAAATGACCAAAATGTTCGTTCAATGACACAAACACACCTATTGGATCCACAAGATTGGATAAAAACCCTAATTAGACAAAAATTAGACTAGGGAGGACGTAAAAGACCTAAATTTTCATCCAATGACACAAACGAACTTAATGGATGCACAAGATTGGTTAAAAACCCTAATTAGACAAGAATTAGACTAGGGAGGACGAAAAAGACCTAAATTTTCATCCAATGACACAAACGAACTTATTGGATGCACAGGATTGGTTCAAAACCCTAAATGGACTAGAATAAGCATAGGAAGGACGAAAATGACCTAAATGTTCATCCAATGACATAAACACACCTATTGGATGCACATGATTGGTTAAACACCCTTATTGGACAAGTTTATGCATAGGGAGGACGAAGATGACATAAATGTTAATCCAATGACACAAATGAACTAATTGGATGCATAAGATTGGATTAAAAACTCTAATTGGACAACAATTAGCCTAGTGAGGACGAAAATGACCTAAATGTTCCTCCATTGACACAAACACACCTATTGGATGCACAAGATTGGTTAAAAGTGCTAATTGGAAAAGAGTAAGTCTAGGAAGGACGAAAATGACCTAAATGTTCATCCAATGACATAAACACACCTATTGGATGCACAAGATTGGTTAAAAACCCTTATTGGAGAAGTTTATGCACAAGGAGGACGAAGATGACATAAATGTTAATCCAATGACACAAATGAACTAATTGGATGCACAAGATTGGTTTAAAACCCTAATTGGACAAAAATAAGCCTAGGGAGGATGAAAATGACCTAATTGTTCATCCAGTGACACAAAAACACCTATTGGATGCACACGATTGGTTAGAAACCCTAATTCGACTAGAATAAGCCTAGGGAGGAAGTAAATAACATAAATATTCATCCAATGACACAAACGAACTTATTAGATGCACAAGATTGGTTTGAAACACTAATTGGACAATAATAAGCCTAGGGAGGGCGAAAATTACTTAAATGTTCATCCAATGAGACAAACGAACTAATTGGATGCACAAGATTGGTTAAAAATCCAAAATGGACTAGAATAAGCCTGGTGAGTACGAAAATAACATAAATGTTCATTCAATGACACAAACACACCTATGTGATGCAAAAGATTGGTTAAAAACCCAAATTGAACAAGAATTAGCCTAGGGAGGACAAAAATGACCTAAATGTTCATCTAATGACACAAACACACCTATTGGATGCACAAGATTAGTTAAAAACCCATATTTGACAAGTTTAAGCATAGGGAGGACGAAGATGACATAAATGTTAATCCAATGATACAAATGAACTAATTGTAGCACAAGATTGGTTAAAAATCATAATTGGAAAAGAATTAGCCTAATGATGACGAAAATGACCTAAATGTTCATCCAATGACACAAACACACCTATTGGATGCACAGGATTGGTTAAAAACTCTAATTGGACAACAATTAGCCTAGTGAGGACGAAAACGACCTAAATGTTTATCCATTGACACAAACACACCTATTGGAAGCACAAGATTGATTAAAAATGCTAATTGGAAAAGAATAAGCCTAGGAAGGACGAAAATGACCTAAATGTTCATCCAATGACATAAACACACCTATTGGATGCACAAGATTGGTTAAAAACCCTTATTGGACAAGTTTATGCATAGAGAGGACGAAGATAACATAAATGTTAATCCAATGACACAAATGAAAATGATCTAATTGTTCATCCAGTGACACAAAAACACCTATTGGATGCACATGATTCGTTAAAAACCCTAATTCGACTAGAGTAAGCCTAGTGAGGAAGTAAATAACATAAGTATTCATCCAATGACACAAACTAACTTATTGGATGCATAAGATTGGTTTGAAACCTTAATTGGACAACAATAAGCCTAGGAAAGGCGAAAATGACTTAAATGTTCTTCCAATGAGACAAATGAACTAATTGGATGCACAAGATAGGTTACAATCCCTAATTAGACAAGAATTAGACTAAGCAGGATGAAAATGACCTAAATGTTTATCCAATGACACAAACACACCTATTGGATGCACCATATTGGTTAAAAACCCTAATTGGACAATATTAAGGGTAGGGAGGGCGAAAAAGACCTAAACAATTATCCAATGACACAAACGAATTTAATGGAAGCACATGATTGGTTAAAAACCCTAATTGGAAAACAATTAGCCAAGTGAGGATGAAAATGACCTAATTGTTCATCCATTGACACAAACACACCTATTGGATACACAAGATTGTTTAAAAATGCTAATTGGATAAGAATAAGCCTAGGAAGGACGAAAATGACCTAAATGTTCGTTCAATGACACAAACACACCAATTGGATCCACAAGATTGGATAAGAACCCTAATTAGACAAAAATTAGACTAGGGAGGACGTAAAAGACCTAAATTTTCATCCAATGACACAAACGAACTTAATGGATGCACAAGATTGGTTAAAAACCCTAAGTAGACAAGAATTAGACTAGGGAGGACGAAAAAGACCTAAATTTTCATCCAATGACACAAACGAACTTATTGGATGCACAAGATTGGTTAAAAACCCTAATTGGACTAGAATAAGCATAGGAAGGACGAAAATGACCTAAATGTTCATCCAATGACATAAACACACCTATTGGATGCACATGATTGGTTAAACACCCTTATTGGACAAGTTTATGCATAGGGAGGACGAAGATGACATAAATGTTAATCCAATGACACAAATGAACTAATTGGATGCACAAGATTGGATTAAAACCATAATTGGAGAAGAATAAGCCTAGGGAGGATGAAAATGACCTAATAGTTCATCCAATGACACAAAAACACCTATTGGATGCACAAGATTGGTTAAAATCCCTAATTCGACAAGAATAAGCCTAGGGAGGAAGTAAATAACATAAATATTCATCCATTGACACAAACGAACTTATTGGATGTACAAGATTGATTTGAAACCCTAATTGGACAACAATAAGCCTAGGGAGGGCGAAAATGACTTAAATGTTCATCCAACGAGACAAATGAATTAATTGGATGCACAAGATTGGTTAAAAACCCTAAATGGACTAGAATAAGCCTGGGGAGTATGAAAATAACCTAAATGTTCATTCAATGACACAAACACACCTAGTGATGCACAAGATTGGTTAAAAACCCAAATTGGACAAGAATTAGCCTAGCGAGGACGAAAATGACCTAAATGTTCATCTAATGACACAAACACACCTATTGGATGCACAAGATTAGTTAAAAACCCATATTTGACAAGTTTAAGCATAGGGAGGACGAAGATGACATAAATGTTAATCCAATGATACAAATGAACTAATTGTAGCACAAGATTGGTTAAAAACCCTAATTGGAAAAGAATTAGCCTAATGATGACGAAAATGACCTAAATGTTCATCCAATGACACAAACACACATATTGGATGCACCAGATTGGTTAAAAACTCTAATTGGACAACAATTAGACTAGTGAGGACGAAAATGACCTAAATGTTTATCCATTGACACAAACACACCTATTGGAAGCACAAGATTGGTTAAAAATGCTAATTGGAAAAGAATAATCCTAGGGAGGATGAAAATGACCTAATTGTTCATCCAGTGGCACAAAAACACCTATTGGATGCATGTTTATGCATAGGGAGGACGAAGATGTCATAAATGTATCACACAAGATTGGTTAAAAACCCATATTTGACAAGTTTATGACAAGAATAAGCCTACAAAGGGCGGAAATGACCTAAATGAGCATCCAATGACACAAATGAACTAATTGGATGGAGAAGATTGGTTAAAATCCCTAATTGAACAAGAATAAGCCAGGGGAGGACGAAAATAACATAAATGTTCATCCAATGACACAAAAACACCTATTGGATGCACAAGATTGGTCAAAAACCCTAATTATACAAGAATAAGCCTAAGGAGGAAGAAAATGACCCAAATGTTCATCCAATGAGACAAATGAACTAATTGTAGCACAAGATTGGTTAAAAACCCTAATTGGAAAAGAATTAGCCTAATGATGACGAAAATGACCTAAATGTTCATCCAATGACACCAACACACCTATTGGATGCAAAAGATTGGTTCAAAACTCTAATTAGAGAACAAATAGCCTAGTGAGGACGAAAATGACCTAAATGTTCATCCGTTGACTCAAACACACCTATTGGATGAACAAGATTGGTTAAAAATTCTAATTGGAGAAGAATAAGACGATGAACGACGAAAATGACCTAAATATTCATCCAACGACCGAAACATACCTATTTGATGCACCAGATTGATTAAAAACTTTAATTGGTCATGAATTAGCCTAGGGAGGACGAAAATGACCAAAATTTTCATATGATGAGACAAACACACCAATTGGATGCACAAGATAGGTTACAAACCCTAATTAGACAAGAATTAGACTAGGGAGGTCGAAAATGACCTAAATGTTTATACAATGACACAAACACACCTATTGGATGCACAATATTGGTTAAAAACCCTAATTGGACAATTTTAAGGGTAGGGAGGACGAAAAATACCTAAACAATTATCAAATGACACAATAGAATTTAATGGAAGCACATGATTGGTTAAAAACCCTAATTGGATAAAAATTAGCCTAGTGAGGACGAAAATGTCCTAATTGTTCATCCATTGACACAAACACACCTATTGGATACACAATATTGTATAAAAATGCTAATTGGATAAGAATAAGCCTAAGAAGGACGAAAATGACCTAAATGTTCGGTCAATGACACAAACACATCTATTGGATGCACAAGATTGGATAAAAACCCTAATTAGACAAGAATTAGAATAGGGAGGACTAAAAAGACCTAAATTTTGATCCAATGACACAAACGAACATATTGGATGCACAAGATTGGTTAAAACCCCTAATTGGACTAGAATAAGCCTGGGGAGCACGAAAATAACCTAAATGTTCATTCAATGAAACAAACACACCCATTGGAAGCACAAGATTGGTTAAAACCCCTAATTGGACAAGAATAAGCCTACAAAGGGCGGAAATGACCTAAATGTGCATCCCATGACACAAATGAACTAATTGGACGCAGAAGATTGGCTAAAATCCCTAATTGGACAAGAATAAGCCCGGGGAGGACGAAAATAAAATAAATGTTCATCCAATGAAACAAACACACCTATTGGATGCACTAGATTGGATAAAAACCGTAATTAGACAAGAATTAGACTACGGAGGATGAAAAAGACCTAAATTTTCATCCAATGACACAAATGAAATTATTGAATGCACAAGATTGGTTAAAAACCCTAATTAGACAAGAATAAGCCTGGGGAGGACGAAAATGACCTAAATGTTCATCCAATGACACAAAAACACCTATTGGATGCACAAGATTGGTCAAAAACACTGATTATACAAGAATAAGCCTAGGGAGGAAGAAAATGACCCAAATGTTCATCCAATGAGACAAATGAACTAATTGTGGCACAAGATTGGTTAAAAACCCTAATTGGAAAAGAATTAGCCTAATAATGACGAAAATGACCTAAATGTTCATCCGATGACACCAACACACCTATTGGACGCAAAAGATTGGTTCAAAACTCTAATTAGAGAACAAATAGCCTAGTGAGGACGAAAATGACCTAAATGTTCATCCGTTGACTCAAACACACCTATTAGATGAACAAGATTGGTTAAAAATTCTAATTGGAGAAGAATAAGACTATGAACGACGAAAATGACCTAAATATTCATCCAACGATAGAAACATACCTATTTGATGCACAAGATTGATTAAAAACCTTAATTGGACAAGAATTAGCCTAGGGAGGTCGAAAATGACCAAAATTTTCGTATGATGAGACAAACACACCAATTGGATGCACAAGATAGGTTACAAACCCTAATTAGACAAGAATTAGACTAGGGAGGACGAAAATTACCTAAATGTTTATACAATGACACAAACACACCTATTGGATGCACAATATTGGTTAAAAACCCTAATTGGACAATTTTAAGGGTAGGGAGGACGAAAAATACCTAAACAATTATCAAATGACACAATAGAATTTAATGGAAGCACATGATTGGTTAAAAACCCTAATTGGATAAAAATTAGCCTAGTGAGGACGAAAATGTCCTAATTGTTCATCCATTGACACAAACACACCTATTGGATACACAATATTGTATAAAAATGCTAATTGGATAAGAATAAGCCTAAGAAGGACGAAAATGACCTAAATGTTCGGTCAATGACACAAACACATCTGTTGGATGCACAAGATTGGATAAAAACCCTAATTAGACAAGAATTAGAATAGGGAGGACTAAAAAGACCTAAATTTTGATCCAATGACACAAACGAACTTATTGGATGCACAAGATTGGTTAAAACCCCTTATTGGACTAGAATAAGCCTGGGGAGGACGAAAATAACCTAAATGTTCATTCAATGAAACAAACACACCCATTGGAAGCACAAGATTGGTTAAAACCCCTAATTGGACAAGAATAAGCCTACAAAGGGCAGAAATGACCTAAATGTGCATCCAATGACACAAATGAACTAATTGGACGCAGAAGATTGGTTAAAATCCCTAATTGGACAAGAATAAACCCGGGGAGGACGAAAATAAAATAAATGTTCATCCAATGAAACAAACACACCTATTGGATGCACTAGATTGGATAAAAACCGTAATTAGACAAGAATTAGACTACGGAGGATGAAAAAGACCTAAATTTTCATCCACTGACACAAATGAAATTATTGAATGCACAAGATTCGTTAAAAACCCTAATTAGACAAGAATAAGCCTGGGGAGGACGAAAATGACCTAAATGTTCATCCAATGACACAAATGAACTAATTGGATGCAGAAGATTGGTTAAAAACCCTAATTGGACAAGAATAAGCCTACGAAGGGCGAAGATGACCTAAATGTTCATCCAATGACACAAATGAACTAATTGGATGAACAAGATTGGTTAAAAACCCTAATTGGACAAGAATAAGCCAGGGGAGGACGAAAATAACCTAAATGTTCATCCAATGACACAAACATACCTATTTGATGCACAAGATTGATTAAAATCCTTAATTGGACAACAATTAGCCTAGGGAGGACGAAAATGACCAAATTTTTCATATAATGAGACAAACACACCTATTGGATGCAAAAGATTGGTTACAAACCCTAATTAGACATGAATTAGAGTAGTGAGGACGAAAATGACCTAAATGTTTATCCAATGACACAAACACATCTTTTGGATGCACAATATTGGTTAAAAACCCTGATTGGACAAGAATAAGCCTTGGGAGGGCGAAAATGACCTCAATGTTCATCCAATGACACAAACATACCTATCGGATGCACAAGATTTGTTAAAAACCCTAATTGGACAGGATTTAGGGTAGGGAGGACGAGAAAGACCTAAACAATTATCCAATCACACAAACCCACCTATTGGATACACAAGATTGTTTAAAAATGCTAATTGGATAAGGATAAGCCTAAGAAGGACAAAAATCATCTAAATGTTCGTTCAATGACACAAACACACCTAGTTGGATGAAAATGACCAAATTGTAAATCCAAGATTGGATAAAAACCCTAATTAGTCAAGAATTAGAATAGGGAGGACCAAAAAGACCTAAATTTTGATCCAATGACACAAACGAACTTATTGGATGCACAAGATTGGTTAAAACCCCTAATTGGACTAGAATAAGCCTGGGGAGGACGGAAATAACCTAAATGTTCATCCAATGAAACAAACACACCCATTGGAAGCACAAGATTGGTTAAAACCCCTAATTGGACAAGAATAAGCCTACAAAGGGCGGAAATGACCTAAATGAGCATCCAATGACACAAATGAACTAATTGGATGGAGAAGATTGGTTAAAATCCCTAATTGGACAAGAATAAGCCTGGGGAGGACGAAAATAACATAAATGTTCATCCAATGACACAAACACACCTATTGGATGCACTAGATTGGATAAAAACCGTAATTAGACAAGAATTAGACTACGGAGGACAAAAAAGACCTAAATTTTCATCCAATGACACAAATGAAATTATTGAATACACAAGATTCGTTAAAAACCCTAATTAGACAAGAATAAGCCTAGGGAGGACGAAAATGACCTAAAAGTTCATCCAATGAGACAAATGAACTAATTGTGGCACAAGATTGGTTAAAAACCCTAATTGGAAAAGAATTAGCCTAATGATGACGAAAATGACCTAAATGTTCATCCAATGACACCAACACACCTATTGGATGCAAAAGATTGGTTCAAAACGCTAATTAGAGAACAAATAGCCTAGTGAGGACGAAAATGACCTAAATGTTCATCCATTGACTCAAACACACCTATTGGATGAACAAGATTGGTTAAAACCCCTAATTGGACAAGAATAAGCCTACAAAGGGCGGAAATGACCTAAATGTGCATCCCATGACACAAATGAACTAATTGGACGCAGAAGATTGGTTAAAATCCCTAATTAGACAAGAATAAGCCCGGGGAGGACGAAAATAAAATAAATGTTCATCCAATGAAACAAACACACCTATTGGATGCACTAGATTTGATAAAAACCGTAATTAGATAAGAATTAGACTACGGAGGATGAAAAAGACCTAAATTTTCATCCAATGACACAAATGAAATTATTGAATGCACAAGATTGGTTAAAAACCCTAATTAGACAAGAATAAGCCTGGGGAGGACGAAAATGACCTAAATGTTCATCCAATGACACAAAAACACCTATTGGATGCACAAGATTGGTCAAAAACACTAATTATACAAGAATAAGCCTAGGGAGGAAGAAAATGACCCAAATGTTCATCCAATGAGACAAATGAACTAATTGTAGCACAAGATTGGTTTAAAACCCTAATTGGAAAAGAATTAGCCTAATGATGACGAAAATGACCTAAATGTTCATCCAATGACACCAACACACCTATTGGATGCAAAAGATTGGTTCAAAACTGTAATTAGAGAACAAATAGCCTAGTGAGGACGAAAATGACCTAAATGTTCATCCGTTGACTCAAACACACCTATT
>JBBPBS010000072.1:192147-226919 GCA_037974835.1 Cicer judaicum
CCTAATTGGACAAGAATAAGCCTTGGGAGGGCGAAAATGACCTCAATGTTCATCCAATGACACAAACATACCTATCGGATGCACAAGATTTGTTAAAAACCCTAATTGGACAGGATTTAGGGTAGGGAGGACGAGAAAGACCTAAACAATTATCCAATCACACAAACACACCTATTGGATACACAAGATTGTTTAAAAATGCTAATTGGATAAGAATAAGCCTAAGAAGGACAACAATCATCTAAATGTTCGTTCAATGACACAAACACACCTAGTTGGATGAAAATGACCAAATTGTAAATCCAAGATTGGATAAAAACCCTAATTAGACAAGAATTAGAATAGGGAGGACCAAAAAGACCTAAATTTTGATCCAATGACACAAACGAACTTATTGGATGCACAAGATTGGTTAAAACCCCTAATTGGACTAGAATAAGCCTGGGGAGGACGAAAATAACCTAAATGTTCATCCAATGAAACAAACACACCCATTGGAAGCACAAGATTGGTTAAAACCCCTAATTGGACAAGAATAAGCCTACCAAGGGCGGAAATGACCTAAATGAGCATCCAATCACACAAATGAACTAATTGGATGGAGAAGATTGGTTAAAATCCCTAATTGGACAAGAATAAGCATGGGGAGGACGAAAATAACATAAATGTTCATCCAATGACACAAACACACCTATTGGATGCACTAGATTGGATAAAATCCGTAATTAGACAAGAATTAGACTACGGAGGACAAAAAAGACCTAAATTTTCATCCAATGACACAAATGAAATTATTGAATACACAAGATTCGTTAAAAACCCTAGGGAGAACGAAAATAACCAAAATTTTCATATGATGAGACAAACACACCAATTGGATGCACAAGATAGGTTACAAACCCTAATTAGACAAGAATTAGACTAGTGAGGACGAAAATGACCTAAATGTTTATACAATGACACAAACACACCTATTGGATGCACAATATTGGTAAAAAACCCTAATTGGACAATTTTAAGGGTAGGGAGGACGAAAAATACCTAAACAATTATCAAATGACACAATAGAATTTAATGGAAGCACATGATTGGTTAAAAATCCTAATCGGATAAAAATTAGCCTAGTGAGGACGAAAATGTCCTAATTGTTCATCCATTGACACAAACACACCTATTGGATACACAATATTGTATAAAAATGCTAATTGGATAAGAATAAGCCTAAGAAGGACGAAAATGACCTAAATGTTCGGTCAATGACACAAACACATCTATTGGATGCACAAGATTGGATAAAAACCCTAATTAGACAAGAATTAGAATAGGGAGGACTAAAAAGACCTAAATTTTGATCCAATGACACAAACGAACTTATTGGATGCACAAGATTGCTTAAAACCCCTAATTGGACTAGAATAAGCCTGGGGAGGACGAAAATAACCTAAATGTTCATTCAATGAAACAAACACACCCATTGGAAGCACAAGATTGGTTAAAACCCCTAATTGGACAAGAATAAGCCTACAAAAGGCGGAAATGACCTAAATGTGCATCCCATGACACAAATGAACTAATTGGACGCAGAAGATTGGTTAAAATCCCTAATTGGACAAGAATAAGCCCGGGGAGGACGAAATAAAATAAATGTTTTTTCCAATGAAACAAACACACCTATTGGATGCACTAGATTGGATAAAAACCGTAATTAGACAAGAATTAGACTACGGAGGATGAAAAAGACCTAAATTTTCATCCAATGACACAAATGAAATTATTGAATGCACAAGATTGGTTAAAAACCCTAATTAGACAAGAATAAGCCTGGGGAGGACGAAAATGACCTAAATGTTCATCCAATGACACAAAAACACCTATTGGATGCACAAGATTGGTCAAAAACACTAATTATACAAGAATAAGCCTAGGGAGGAAGAAAATGACCCAAATGTTCATCCAATGAGACAAATGAACTAATTGTAGCACAAGATTGGTTTAAAACCCTAATTGGAAAAGAATTAGCCTAATGATGACGAAAATGACCTAAATGTTCATCCAATGACACCAACACACCTATTGGATGCAAAAGATTGGTTCAAAACTCTAATTAGAGAACAAATAGCCTAGTGAGGACAAAAATGACCTAAATGTTCATCCGTTGACTCAAACACACCTATTGGATGAACAAGATTGGTTAAAAATTCTAATTGGAGAAGAATAAGACTATGAACGACGAAAATGACCTAAATATTCATCCAACGAAAGAAACATACCTATTTGATGCACCAGATTGATTAAAAACTTTAATTGGACAACAATTAGCCTAGGGAGGACGAAAATGACCAAAATTTTCATATGATGAGACAAACACACCAATTGGATGCACAAGATAGGTTACAAACCCTAATTAGACAAGAATTAGACTAGGGAGGTCGAAAATGACCTAAATGTTTATAAAATGACACAAACAATCCTATTGGATGCACAATATTGGTTAAAAACCCTAATTGGACAATTTTAAGGGTAGGGAGGACGAAAAATACCTAAACAATTATCAAATGACACAATACAATTTAATGGAAGCACATGATTGGTTAAAAACCCTAATTGGATAAAAATTAGCCTAGTGAGGACGAAAATGTCCTAATTGTTCATCCATTGACACAAACACACCTATTGGATACACAATATTGTATAAAAATGCTAATTGGATAAGAATAAGCCTAAGAAGGACGAAAATGACCTAAATGTTCGGTCAATGACACAAACACATCTGTTGGATGCACAAGATTGGATAAAAACCCTAATTAGACAAGAATTAGAATAGGGAGGACTAAAAAGACCTAAATTTTGATCCAATGACACAAACGAACTTATTGGATGCACAAGATTGGTTAAAACCCCTTATTGTACTAGAATAAGCCTGGGGAGGACGAAAATAACCTAAATGTTCATTCAATGAAACAAACACACCCATTGGAAGCACAAGATTGGTTAAAACCCCTAATTCGATAACAATTAGCCTAGTAAGGAAGAAAATGACCTAATTGTTCATCCATTGACACAAACACACCTATTAGATACACAAGATTGTTTAAAAATGCTAATTGGATAAGAATAAGTCTGGGAAGGACGAAAATGACCTAAATGTCCGTTCAATGACACAAACACACCTATTGGACGAACAAGATTGGATAAAACCGCAAATTAGACAAGAATTAGACTACGGAGGATGAAAAAGACCTAAATTTTCATCCAATGACACAAATGAAATTATTGAATGCACAAGATTCGTTAAAAACCCTAATTAGACAAGAATAAGCCTGGGGAGGACGAAAATGACCTAAATGTTCATCTAATGACACAAATGAACTAATTGGATGCAGAAGATTGGTTAAAAACCCTAATTGGACAAGAATAAGCCTACGAAGGGCGAAGATGACCTAAATGTTCATCCAATGACACAAATGAACTAATTGGATGAACAAGATTGGTTAAAAACCCTAATTGGACAAGAATAAGCCAGGGGAGGACGAAAATAACCTAAATGTTCATCCAATGACACAAACATACCTATTTGATGCACAAGATTGATTAAAATCCTTAATTGGACAACAATTAGCCTAGGGAGGACGAAAATGACCAAATTTTTCATATAATGAGACAAACACACCTATTGGATGCAAAAGATTGGTTACAAACCCTAATTAGACATGAATTAGAGTAGTGAGGACGAAAATGACCTAAATGTTTATCCAATGACACAAACACACCTTTTGGATGCACAATATTGGTTAAAAAACCTAATTGGACAAGAATAAGCCTTGGGAGGGCGAAAATGACCTCAATGTTCATCCAATGACACAAACATACCTATCGGATGCACAAGATTTGTTAAAAACCCTAATTGGACAGGATTTAGGGTAGGGAGGACGAGAAAGACCTAAACAATTATCCAATCACACAAACACACCTATTGGATACACAAGATTGTTTAAAAATGCTAATTGGATAAGAATAAGCCTAAGAAGGACAAAAATCATCTAAATATTCGTTCAATGACACAAACACACCTAGTTGGATGAAAATAACCTAAATGTTCATCCAATGACACAAACGAACTAATTGGATGCACAAGATTGGTTAAAAACCCTAATTAGACGAGAATTATAATAGGGAGGACGAAAATTACTTAAATGTTTACCCAATGACACAAACACACCTTTTTGATGCACAATATCGGTTAACAAACCCTAATTGGACAAGAATAACCCTAGGGAGGGCGAAAATGACCTCAACGTTCATCCAATGACACAAACATACCTATCAGATGTACAAGATTGGTTAAAACCCCTAATTGGACAATATTTAGGGTAGGGAGGACGAGAAAGACCTAAACAATTATCCAATAACACAAACGAACTAATTGGATGCACAGGATTCGTCAAAAACCCTAATTGGAAAATATTAAGCAAAGGGAGATTGAAAATGACCTAATTGTAAATCCAATGACACAACTGAACTAATTGGATTCACAAGATTGGTTAAAAACCGTAATTGGACAAGAATATGCCTAGGGAGGACGAAAATGACCTAAATGTTCGTTCAACAACACAAACGAACTTATAGGATGCACAACATTGGTTAAAAACCCTAATTGGACAAAAATAAGCCTAGGAAGGACGAAAATGACCTAAATGTTCCTCCAACGACACAAAAACACCTATTAGATGCAAATGATTGGTTAAAAACCCTAATTCGACAAGAATAAGCATAGGGAGGAAGTAAATAACCTAAATATTCATCCAATGACACAAACGAACTTATTGGATGCACAAGATTGGTTAAAACCCTAACTGGACAAGACTAAGCCTAGCGAGGGCAAAAATGACCTAAATGTTCATCCAATGAGACAAATGAACTAATTGGATGCACAAGATTGGTTAAAAACACAAATTAGCAACATGAAGCTTGGGGAGGACGAAAATAACTTAAATTTCATCAAATGACACAAACACACCAAGTTGATGCATAAGATTGGTTAAAAACCCGTATTGGACAAGAATAAGCCTAGGTAGGACGAAAATGACCAACACTCCCATTAGATGCACAAGATTTGTTTAAAACCCCAATTGGACAAGAATTAGACTAGGGAGCACGAAAATACCTAAATTTTCATCCAATGACACAAACGAACTTATTTGACGCACAAGATTGGTTAAAAACCCAAATTGGACAACAATATGCCTAGGGAGGACGAAAATGACCTAAATGTTCATCCAATGACACAAATGAACTAATTGGATGCACAAGATTGGTTAAACACCCTAATTGAACAAGAATAAGCCTAGGGAGGACGAAAACAACCTAAATGTTCATCCAATGACACAAACATACCAATTTGATGCAGAAGATTGATTAAAAACCCTAATTGGACAAGAATTATCCAAGGGAGGACGAAAATGACCAAAATTTTCATATGATGAAACAAACACACTTATTGGATGCACAAGATAGGTTACAAACCCTAATTAGACAAGAATTAGACTAGGGAGGACAAAAATGACCTAAATGTTTATCCAATGACACAAACACACACCTATAGGATGCACAATATTGGTTAAAAACCCTAATTGGACAAGATTAAGGGTAGAGAGGACGAAAAAGGCCTAAAAAATTATCCAATGACACAGAAGAATTTATTGGCAGCACATGATTGGTTAAAAACCCTAATTGGATAACAATTGGCCTAGTAAGGACGAAAATGACCTAATTGTTCATCCATTGACACAAACACACCTATTAGATACACAAGATTGTTTAAAAATGCTAATTGGATAAGAATAAGTCTAGGAAGGACGAAAATGACCTAAATGTCCGTTCAATGACACAAACACACCTATTGGACGCACAAGATTGGATAAAACCGCAAATTAGACAAGAATTAGACTAGGGAGGACGAAAAAGACCTAAATTTTCATCCAATGACACAAACGAACTTATTGGATGCACAAGATTGGTTAAAAACCCTAATTGGACTAGAATAAGCTTGGGGAGGACGAAAATAACCTAATTGTTCATTCAATCACACAAACACGCCTATGTGTAGCACCAGATTGGTTAAAAACCCTAATTATACAAGAATAAGCCTAGCGAAGAAGAAAATGACCTAAATGTTTATCCAATGAATCAAATGAACTAATTTTAGCACAAGATTGGTTAAAAACCCTAATTGGAAAAGAATTAGCCTAGTGATGACAAAAATGACCTAAATGTTCATCCAATGACACAAACACACCTATTGTATGCACAAGATTGGTTAAAAACTCTAATTGGACAACAATTAGCCTAGTGAGGACGAAAGTGACCTAGATGTTCATCCATTGACACAAACACACCTATTGGATTCACAAGATTGGTTAAAAATGCTAATAGGAAAAGAATAAACCCAGGAAGGACGAAAATGACCTAAATGTTCATCCAACGACATAAACACACCTATTGGATGCACAAGATAGGTTAAAATTCCTTATTGGACAAGAATACGCGTTGGGAGGACGAAAATGACCTAAATGTTCATCAAGTGACACAAAAAGACCTATTGGATGCACAAGATTGGTTAAAAACCCTAGTTCAACTAGAATAAGCCTAGGGAGGAAGTAAATAACATAATTATTCATCCAATGACACAAACGAACTTATTGGATGCACAAGATTGGTTTGAAACCCTAATTGGACAAGAAGATGCCTAGGGAGGAAGTAAATAACATAAATATTCATCCAATGACACAAACGAACTTATTGGATGCACAAGATTGGTTTGAAACCCTAATTGGACAAGAAGATGCCTAGGGAGGGCGAAAATGACTTAAATGTTTATCCAATGAGACAAATGAACTAATTGGATGCACAAGATTGTCTAAAAACCCTAAATGGACTAGAATAAGCCTGGGGAGGACGAAAATAACCTAAATCTTCATTCAATGACACAAACACACCTATGTGATGCACAAGATTGGTTAAAAACCCAAATTGGACAAGAATTAGCCTAGGGAGGACGAAAATAACCTAAATGTTCATCCAATGACACAAACACACCTATTGGATGCAAAAGATTGGTTAAAAAACCTTATTGAATGCAATGACTTAAATATAAATCCAATGACACAAATGAACTAATTGAATGCACAAGATTCGTTTATCAAGTGACACAAAAACACCTATTGGATGCAGAAGATTGGTTAAAAACCCTAATTCGACTAGAATAAGCCTAGTGAGGAAGAAAATAAGCTAAATATTCACCCAATGATAGAAACAAACTTATTGGATCACAAGATTGGTTAGAAACCCTAATTGGAAAAGAATAAGCCTAGGGAGGGCGAAAATGACTTAAGTGTTCATCCAATGAGACAAATGAACTAATTTGATGCACAAGATTGGTTTAAAATAATAATTGGACAAGAATAAGCCTGGGGAGGACGCAAATAACCTAAATGTTCATTTAATGACACAAACACACCTATGTGATGCACAAGATCGGTTAAAAACCCATATTGGACAAGAATTAGCCTAGGGAGGACGAAAATGACCTAAATGTTCATCCAATGACACAAACACACCTATTGGATGCACAAGATTGGTTAAAAACCGTAATTGGTTAAGAATAAGCCTAGGGATGACGAAAATAACCTAAATGTTCATTCGACGACACAAACACACATATGTGATGCACAAGATTTGTTAAAAACCCAAATTGGACAAGAATTAGCCTAGGGAGGACGAAAATAACCTAAATGTTCATCCAATGACACAAATGAACTAATAGGATGCACAAGATTGGTTAAAAACCCTAATTGAACAAGAATAAGCCTAGGGAGGACGAAAACAACCTAAATGTTCATCCAATGACACAAACATACCAATTTGATGCACAAGATTGATTAAAAACCCTAATTGGACTACAATTAGCCTAGTGAGGACGAAAGTGACCTAGATGTTCATCCATTGACACAAACACACCTATTGGATGCACAAGATTGGTTAAAAATGCTAATAGGAAAAGAATAAGCCCAGGAAGGACGAAAATGACCTAAATGTTCGTCCAACGACATAAACACACCTATAGGATGCACAGGATTGGTTAAAATTCCTTATTGGACAGGTTTATGCATAGGGAGGACGAAGATGACATAAACGTTAATCGAATGACACAAATGAACTAATTGGATGCACAAGATTTGTTTAAAACCCTAATTGGACAAGAATACACCTAGGGAGGACGAAAATGACCTAAATGTTCATCAAGTGACACAAAAAGACCTATTGGATGCACAAGATTGGTTAAAAACCCTAGTTCAACTAGAATAAGCCTAGGGAGGAAGTAAATAACATAAATATTCATCCAATGACACAAACGAACTTATTGGATGCACAAGATTGGTTTGAAACCCTAATTGGACAAGAAGATGCCTAGGGAGGGCGAAAATGACTTAAATGTTTATCCAATGAGACAAATGAACTAATTGGATGCACAAGATTGTCTAAAAACCCTAAATGGACTAGAATAAGCCTGGGGAGGACGAAAATAACCTAAATCTTCATTCAATGACACAAACACACCTATGTGATGCACAAGATTGGTTAAAAACCCAAATTGGACAAGAATTAGCCTAGGGAGGACGAAAATAACCTAAATGTTCATCCAATGACACAAACACACCTATTGGATGCAAAAGATTGGTTAAAAAACCTTATTGAATGCAATGACTTAAATGTTAATCCAATGACACAAATGAACTAATTGAATGCACAAGATTCGTTTAAAACCCTAATTGGACAAGAATAAGCCTAGGGAGGATGAAAATGACCTAAATTTTTATCAAGTGACACAAAAACACCTATTGGATGAAGAAGATTGGTTAAAAACCCTAATTCGACTAGAATAAGCCTAGTGAGGAAGGAAATAACCTAAATATTCACCCAATGACAGAAACAAACTTATTGGATCACAAGATTGGTTAGAAACCCTAATTGGAAAAGAATAAGCCTAGGGAGGGCGAAAATGACTTAAGTGTTCATCCAATGAGACAAATGAACTAATTTGATGCACAAGATTGGTTAAAAACAATAATTGGACAAGAATAAGCCTGGGGAGGACGAAAATAACCTAAATGTTCATTTAATGACACAAACACACCTATGTGATGCACAAGATTGGTTAAAAACCCATATTGGACAAGAATTAGCCTAGGGAGGACGAAAATGACCTAAATGTTCATCCAATGACACAAATACACCTATTGGATGCACAAGATTGGTTAAAAACCGTAATTGGTTAAGAATAAGCCTAGGGATGACGAAAATAACCTAAATGTTCATTCAATGACACAACCACACCTATGTGATGCACAAGATTTGTTAAAAACCCAAATTGGACAAGAATTAGCCTAGGGAGTACGAAAATGACCTAAATGTTCATTCAATGACACAAACACACCTATGTGATGCACAAGATTGGTTAAAAATCCTAATTATACAAGAATAAGCCTAGCGAGGAAGAAAATGACCTAAATGTTCATCCAATGAGACAAATGAACTAATTTTAGCACAAGATTGGTTAAAAACCCTAATTGGAAAATAATTAGCCTAGTGATGACAAAAATGACCTAAATGTTCATCCAATGACACAAACACACCTATTGTATGCACAAGATTGGTTAAAAACTCTAATTGGACAACAATTAGCCTAGTGAGGACGAAAATGACTTAAATGTTCATCCATTGACACAAACACACCTATTGGATGCACAAGATTGGTTAAAAATGCTAATTGGAAAAGAATAAGCTAAGGAAAGACGAAAATGACCTAAATGTTCGTCCAATGACATAAACACACCTATTTGATGCACAAGATTGGTTAAAAGCCCTTATTGGACAAGTTTATGCATAGGGAGGACGACGATGACATAAATGTTAATCCAATGACACAAATGAAGTAATTGGATGCACAAGATTGGTTTAAAACCCTAATTGGATATGAATACGCCTAGGGAGGACGAAAATGACCTAAATGTTCATCAAGTGACAAAAAAAGACCTATTGGATGCACAAGATTGGTTAAAAACCCTAATTCAACATGAATAAGCCTATGGAGGAAGTAAATAACATAAATATTCATCCAATGACACAAACAAACTTATTGATGCACAAGATTGGTTTGAAACCCTAATTGGACAAGAATAAGCCTAGGGAGGGCGAAAATGACTTAAATGTTTATCCAATGAGACAAATGAACTAATTGGATGCACAAGATTTTCTAAAAACCCTAAATGGTCTAGAATAAGCCTGGGCAGGACGAAAATAACCTAAATCTTCATTCAATGACACAAACACACCTATGTGATGCACAAGATTGGTTAAAAACCCAAATTGGACAAGAATTAGCATAGGGAGGACAAAAATAACCTAACTGTTCATCCAATGACACAAACACACCTATTGGATGCAAAAGGTTGGTTAAAAAACCTTATTGAATGCAATGACTTAAATGTTAATCCAATGACACAAATAAACTAATTGAATGCACAAGATTCGTTTAAAACACTAATTGGACAAGAATAAGCCTAGGGAGGATAAATTGACCTAAATGTTTATCAAGTGACACAAAAAACCTATTGGATGGAGAACATTTGTTAAAAACCCTAATTCGACTAGAATAAACCTAGTGAGGAAGAAAATAACCTAAATATTCATCCAATGACAGAAACGAACTGATTGGATGACAAGATTGGTTAGATACCCTAATTGGAAAAGAATAAGCCTAGGGAGAGCGAAAATGACTTAAGTGTTCATCAAATGAGACATATGAACTAATTTGATGCACAAGATTGGTTAAAAACACTAGTTCGATAAGAATAAGCCTGGGGAGGACGAAAATAACCTAAATGTTCATTTAATGACACAAACAAACCTATGTGATGCACAAGATTGGTTAAAAACCCATATTGGACAAGAATTAGCCTAGGGAGGACGAAAATGACCTAAATGTTCATTCAATGACACAAACACACCTATATGATGCACAAGATTGGTTAAAAACCCTAATTATACAAGAATACGCCTAGCGAGGAAGAAAATGACCTAATTGTTCATCCAATGAGACAAATGAACTAATTTCAGCACAAGATTGGTTGAAAACCCTAATTGGAAAAGAATTAGCCTAGTGATGACAAAAATGACCTAAATGTTCATCCAATGAGACAAATGAACTAATTTCAGCACAAGATTGGTTAAAAACCCTAATTGGAAAAGAATTAGCCTAGTGATGACAAAAATGACCTAAATGTTCATCCAATGACACAAACACACCTATTGTATGCACAAGATTGGTTAAAAACTCTAATTGGACAACAATTAGCCTAGTGAGGACGAAAATGACCTAAATGTTCATCCATTGACACAAACACACCTATTGGATGCACAAGATTGGTTAAAAATGCTAATTGGGAAAGAATAAGCCAAGGAAGGACGAAAATGACCTAAATGTTCGTCCAATGACTTAAACACACCTATTGGATGCACAAGATTGGTTAAAAGCCCTTATTGGACAAGTTTATGCATAGGGAGGACGAAGATGACATAAATGTTAATCCAATGACACAAATGAACAAATTGGATGCACAAGATTGGTTTAAAACCCTAATTGGACAAGAATAAGCCTAGGGAGGATGAAAATGACCTAAATGTTTGTCAAGTGACACGAAAAACCTATTGGATGGAGAAGATTGGTTAAAAACCCTAATTCAACTAGAATAAGCCTAGTGAGGAAGAAAATAACCTAAATATTCATCCAATGACAGAAACGAACTGATTGGATGACAAGATTGGTTAGAAACCCTAATTGGAAAAGAATAGGCCTAGGGAGGGCAAAAATGACTTAAGTGTTCATCCAATGTGACAAATGAACTAATTCGATGCACAAGATTGGTTAAAAACACTAATTGGATAAGAATAAGCCTGGGGAGGACGAGAATAACCTAAATGTTCATTTAATGACACAAACACACCTATGTGATGCACAAGATTGGTTAAAAACCCATATTGGACAAGAATTAGCCTAGGGAGGATGAAAATGACCTAAATGTTCATCCAATGACACAAACACACCAATTGGACGCACAATATTGGTTAAAAACCATAATTGGTTTAGAATAAGCCTAGGGATGACGAAAATAACCTCAATGTTCATTCAATGACACAAACACACCTATGTGATGCACAAGATTTGTTAAAAACCCAAATTGGACAAGAATTAGCCTAAGGAAAACGAAAATGACCTAAATGTTCATTCAATGACACAATCACACCTATGTGATGCACAAGATTGGTTAAAACCCCTAATTATACAAGAATAAGCCTAGCGAGGAAGAAAATGACCTAAATGTTCATCCAATGAGACAAATGAACTAATTTCAGCACAAGATTTGTTAAAAACCCTAATTGGAAAAGAATTAGCCTAGTGATAACAAAAATGACCTAAATGTTCATCCAATGACACAAACACACCTATTGTATGCACAAGATTGGTTAAAAACTCTAATTGGACAACAATTAGCCTACTGAGGACGAAAATGACCTAAATATTCATCCATTGACACAAACACACCTATTGGATGCACAAGATTGGTTAAAAATGCTAATTGGGAAAGAATAAGCCAAGGAAGGACGAAAATGACCTAAATATTCGTCCAATGACATAAACACACCTATTGGATGCACAAGATTGGTTAAAAGCCTTTATTGGACAAGTTTATGCATAGGGAGGACGAAGATGACATAAATTGTAATCCAATGACACAAATGAACTAATTGGATGCACAAGATTGGTTTAAAACCTTAATTGGACATGAATATGCCTAGGGAGGACGAAAATGACCTAAATGTTCATCAAGTGACAAAAAACGACCTATTGGATGCACAAGATTGGTTAAAAACCCTAATTCAACTGGAATAAGCCTAGGGAGGAAGTAAATAACATAAATATTCATCCAATGACATAAACGAACTTATTGGATGCACAAGATTGGTTTGAAACCCTAATTGGACAAGAATAAGCCTAGGGAGGGCGAAAATGACTTAAATGTTTATCCAATGAGACAAATGAACTAATTGGATGCACAAGATTTTCAAAAAACCCTAAATGGACTAGAATAAGCCTGGGGAGGACGAAAATAACCTAATTCTTATTCAATGACACAAACACACCTATGTGATGCACAAGATTGGTTAAAAACCCAAATTGGACAAGAATTAAATGTAAATCCAATGACACAAATGAACTAATTGAATGCACAAGATTCGTTTAAAACCCTAATTGGACAAGAATAAGCCTAGGGAGGACGAAAATGACCTAAATGTTTATCAAGTGACACAAAAACACCTATTGGATGCAGAAGAGTGGTTAAAAACCCTAATTCGACTAGAATAAGCCTAGTGAGGAAGAAAATAACCTAAATATTCATCCAATGACAGAAACGAACTTATTGGATCACAAGATTGGTTAGAAACCCTAATTGGAAAAGAATAAGCCTAGAGAGGGTGAAAATGACTTAAGTGTTCATCCAATGAGACAAATGAACTAATTTGATGCACAAGATTGGTTAAAAACACTAATTGGACAAGAATAAGCCTGGGGAGGACAAAAATAACCTAAATGTTCATTTAATGACACAAACACACCTATGTGATGCACAAGATTGGTTAAAAACCCATATTTGACAAGAATTAGCCTAGGGAGGACGAAAATTACCTAAATGTTCATCCAATGACACAAACACACCTATTGGATGCACAAGATTGGTTAAAAATGCTAATTGGAAAAGAATAAGCCAAGGAAGGACGAAAATGACCTAAATGTTCGTCCAAAGACATAAACACACCTATTGGATGCACAAGATTGGTTAAAAACTCTTATTGGACAAGTTTATGCATAGGAAGGACGAAGATGAAATAAATGTTAATCCAATGACACAAATGAACTAATTGGATGCACAAGATTGGTTTAAAACCCTAATTGGACAAGAATACGCCTTGGGAGGATGAAAATTACACAAACACACCAATTGGATGCACAAGATTGGTTAAAAACCCTAATTGGTTTGAAACCCTAATTGGACAAGAATAAGCCTAGGGAGGGCGAAAATGACTTAAATGTTCATCCAATGAGACAAATGAACAAATTTGATGCACAAGATTGGTTAAAAACACTAATTGGACAAGAATAAGTCTGGGGAGGACGAAAATAACATAAATGTTCATTTAATCATACAAACACACCTATGTGATGCACAAGATTGTTTAAAAACCCAAATTGGACAAGAATTAGCCTAGGGATGATGAAAATGACCTAAATGTTCATCCAATGACACAAACACACGTATTGGATGCACAAGATGGGTTAAAAACCCTAATTGGTTAAGATTAAGCCTAGGGATGACGAAAATAGCCTAAATGTTCATTCAATGACAGAAACACACCTATGTGATGCACAAGATTTGTTAAAAACCCAAATTGGATAAGAATTAGCCTAGGGAGGACGAAAATGACCTAAATGTTCATCCAATGACACAAACACATCTATTGGATGCACAAGATTGGTTAAAAACCCTAATTGGACAAGAATAAGCCAGGGGAGGACTAAAATAACATAAATGTGCATCCAATGAAACAAACACACCTATTTGTTGCACAAGATTGGTTAAACACCCTAATTGGACAAGAATTAACCTAGGGAAGATGAAAATGACCTAAATGTTCATTCAATGACACAAACACACCTATTGAATGCACAAGATTGGTTACAAACCCTAATTGGAAAGGAATAAGCCTACGGAAGATGAAAATGACCTAAATGTTCATTCAATGACACAAACACACCTATTGAATGCACAAGATTGGTTACAAACCCTAATTGGACAAGAATAAGCCTAGGGAGGGCGAAAAATACCTCAATGTTCATCCAATGACACAAAAATACCTATCGGATGCACAAGATTGGTTAAAAACCCTAATTATACAAGATTAAGGGTAGGGAGGATGAAAAAGACCTAAAAAATTATCCAATGACAGAAACGAATTTATTGGAATCATATGATTGATTAAAAACCCTAATTGGATAACAATTAGCCTAGTGAGGATGAAAATGGCGTAATTGTTCATCCATTGACACAAACACACTTATTGGATACACAAGATTGTTTAAAAACGCAAATTGGATAAGAATAAGCATAGGATGGACGAAAATGACCTAAATGTTCGTTGAATGACACAAACACAGCTATTGGATGCACAAGATTGGTTAAAAACCCTTATTGGACAACATTAAGCCAATGACCTAAATATTAATCCAATGACACAAATGAACTTATTGAATGCACAAGATTGCTCAAAAACCCTAATTAGACAACATTAAGCCAAGGGAGGTTGAAAATGACCTAATTGTTAATCCAATGACACAAATGAACTAATTGGATGAACAAGATTGGTTAAAAACCCTAATTGGACAAGAATATGCCTAGGGAGCATGAAAATGACCTAAATGTTCGTCCATCGACACAAACGAATTTATAGGATGCACAAGATTGGTTAAAAACCCTAATTGGACAAGAATAAGCCTATGGAGGAGAAAAATGACCTAACGTCTAATGACACAAACACACCTATTGGATGCACAAGATTGGTTAAGAACCCTAATTGGACAAAAAGAAGCCTAGGGAGGACGAAAATGACCTAAATGTTCATCCAATGACACAAAAACACCTATTGGACGCAAATGATTGGTTAAAAACCCTAATTCGACAAGAATATGCATAGGGAGGAAGAAAATAACCTAAATATTCATCCAATGACACAAATGAACTTATTGGATACACAAGATTGTTTAAAAATCCTAATTGGACAAGAATAAGCCTAGAGAGGGCGAAAATGACCTAAATGTTTGTAGCTCCCCAATTTTCAAAGCGAGGGTGTATTTTTTTTTTTCTAAAACAAATTAAAATAAAACAGAGAAATAAATAAGGTAACACCTTTGGATGAATGTTTAAGTCAATATAATTGATACGCAGTGGAATAGTTCTCTTGAAATATAAATCCAAAGTATTTACACAACAACGAATGGTACATGGAACCTATTCAAATAAGATGTCATATCGACAATATTAGTAAAGGTACAGTTTTCCAGTTCAAAATAACGTAATCCAAAAGAAAGACATCCGTTCCCTCTATGTCATCCTAATCTGATCATTCTACAAAAAAACTATAGCTATACACCCTGAGTGATCTCCACGCGCCCCGTAAGATCCTCCAAACATAGCTCCAGTCATGCATTCCCATCTACATTCCCATCCACATGGTATGAACCGGTAGGATCTTCTTGTCTCTCATCTAAGGGTAAAGCCCAGATTTCCACAATAGTTGTAAAGGGTCACCAACCGAAATTAACAGTTAACTCATAACATTTAAGCTTTTAAATGCACAAATAACCTTTCCACTTAGCATGCACCTTAAAAGGGTTTCCATATGCTAAACATGCATAAACAAAGTTGAAAATTGAAGTTTTTAACAAAACATCATTGTTGTATTCGAATACAACATCTCTGTATTCGAATACAAGGCTGTTTTAGCATTCAACAGCAAAAACAACATGTCTGTATTCGAATACAACAATCTGTATTTGACTACACAACTAGTCAGTAGCAAAACAGCATGTCTGTATTCGACTACAGCAGTCTGTCTTCGACTACACAGTAAGTCAGTGGCAAAAACAGGATGTCTGTATTCGAATACAGCTTCCTGTATTCGAATACACAGTAGACAACAGCAGAAAAACAACAAAATTCAGCATTTTTCAGCTTTTTAAAGGGTATGGAAACCAATTAACACTTACACACAAATCCAAACAATCATACTTAACAATTATAGCGCAAATACTACGACAACTTGAGTTTTGAAATGGTTTTGCAATCAATCACATTTACAAACAATTCCAAAACATCCACACTTGGCAATTATAACAAAATCACCACGACAATTTAAGTTTTGAAAAGTTTACAATCAATCACTCTTACGCATAATATCAACGCATAACACTTAGCAATTTCAACACAATCATAAACTTGAATCAAACATGACTCGCGTGCCAAGCACCCGAATGCAATGCGTATATGCCAAAATGCATGGACTCGGAATTCCAAACCAAAACCCTCCTCGAAGGGCCGTAAATCATAATTGTACCGCCTATCGCAGGCCAAAGTACCAATTACCGACGAGCCACCTATCACGGGTCAGCACGATCTACTAAAAACGTAAATCGTAAACGTACCACCTATCACGGGTCAGTACTGTTTAGCGAGGTGCCACCTATCACGGGTCAGCACGATTTACTAAAAGAAAAAGCGTAAGTTGTAAATGTACCGTCTATCACAGGCCAAAGTACTATTTACCGAGGTGCCACCTATCATGGGTCAGCACAACTTACCAAAAAGTAAATCGTAAACGTACCACCTATCACGGGTCAGTACTGTTTACCGAGGTGCCACCTATCACGGGTCAGCACAATTTACCAAAATGAAATGCAGATATTAAAAGATTCCCCATTTTTAATACTCATTTAACTTAACCGATTTTCACACCAAATAGACATATTAAGAGATTCCCCATTCTTAATATTCTTTTAACTTAAGCGATTTTCAAAACAACATTAAGTAACTAAGACATTAAGAGATTCCCCATTCTTAATATCCAGTTAACTTAAACAATTTCCAAAAACAACATTAAGTAACCAAGACATTAAGAGATTCCCCATTCTTAATATCCAGTTAACTAAAACGATTTCCAAAAACAACATTAAGTAACCAAGACATTAAGAGATTCTCCATTCTTAATATCTAGTTAACTTAAACGATTTTCACAAACACACATTAAGTAAACAAGACATTAAGAGATTCCCCATTCTTAATACTTGTTTAACTTAATGGTTTTCAAATTCCACACAAAACAGCTCAAACATATTATCAAATTCAATCCACGATTCACAACAAAAACATAACCATTCATTTATCCACAAAATCGTACATACACATATCAAATTTCACCAGCATTAATTATGAATACATCAAATACGACGAACACAATCAACACAACATAACATTCAAACCAAACAAATTTCATTTACTCAAAATCATACATAAATGAGTTAAATTCATTTTTCCGCGAAACATCCATCAATATCACCAAAACCCCACATTAGAATTTCACCCATAAAGCATTAAATTCATTTTCCCCAAATCAACACTCTAACCCTAACAAATTCTTTTCCACACAACCACAGATAAGTCCCTAAATGCAAACTAAAACTTTGGAAGGAGCCCTTACCTTCACGTTAGCGTTAACGTGCGATTACGGTGCCACGGGTAAATCCGGTAAAATCTTTCGTTCGCAATGCCGCTTCCAAAGTTAGTTCCCTAGCACCGTAGCATGGAAGTGAGCAACTTTCCCTTCTATCTCTTCGCGAAATGAAGCTTAGATCTAGATGAAACGGGGAGGTTTGTGTTTGACGGTTTTGAAATCCCTAATACCGTTTTTCTTCGTTTTCGAATCAAAGAGGAAGAATGAAGTTGAGATATCTTTGCTTTCTTACCCAATAAGCCATGGGTTTCTATTCTTGAAGAAAATGAAGCAAAGAAAGCAAAGAAAAGTATAACAATGGAGGAATGAGGAAGCTGGCGCGAGAGACTGGGAGACAGAGGAAATGTTTTTAGGTTTTCCTTTGGTTTTCCTTTCTTCCTTTTTCCTTCCTTTCCTTTTCTTTCTATATATATATATATATATATAATTAATAAATATCTCAAAATTAGGTATTTATTAAAATTACCATTTCACCCATCACTTCCCAAACCACTTTTTGTTAAAAATATCCACTCTCGTCGCAACTCAATTGACCGGTATTAAATCCTTCGTAACGGAAGTAAATTATTTCCCGACAAATAATTTTAATCCAATTTCCAAAAATATATTTTTAGCATTTAACTCACTCAATACCAAAAACTGGGCTAACAGCCTAAGAAATTCCACACAAAACACCCTAAAATTGAATAATTTAGGATTTAAAAACTGTGGGTCTTACAATGTTCATCCAATGAGACAAATGAACTAATTGGATGCCCAAGATTGGTTAAAAACCCTAATTGGAAAAGAATAAGCCTGAGGAGGTCGAAAATAACTTAAATGTTCATCCAGTACCACAAACGCACCTATTTCATGCACAAGATTGGTTAAAAACCCGTATTGGGCAAGAATTAGCCTAGGGAGGACGAAAATGACCAAAATTTTCGTCTAATGATGCAAACACACCCATAGGATGCATAAGATTGGTTAAAAACCCCAATTGGACAAGAATTAAACTAGGGAGCACGAATAAGACTAGCGAGGGCGAAAATGACCTAAATTTTCATCCAACGAGACAAATGAACTAATTGGATGCACAAGATTGGTTAAAAACCCTAAGTGGACAACCTTAAGCCCGGGGAGGACGAAAATAACTTAAATGTTCATCAAATGACACAAACACACCTAGTTGATGCACAAGATTGGTTAAAAACTTGTATG
The DNA here is from genome assembly GCA_037974835.1 of Cicer judaicum. Lineage (NCBI taxonomy): Eukaryota > Viridiplantae > Streptophyta > Magnoliopsida > Fabales > Fabaceae > Cicer > Cicer judaicum. Next base: position 211,807 of record JBBPBS010000072.1, read on the forward strand.
GGACAAGAAATAGCCTAGGGAGGACGAAAATGACCAAAATTTTCGTCTAGGGAGACAAACACACCCATTGGATGCACAAGATTGGTTAAAAACCCCAATTGCACAAGAATTAGACTAGGGAGCACGAAAAAACCTAAATTTTTATCCAATGACACAAACGAACTTATTTAATGCACATGATTGGTTAAAATCCCAAATTGGACAAGAATAAGCCTAGGGAGGACGAAAAATGACCTAAATGTTCATCGAACGACACAAAAACACCTATTGGATGCACAAGATCGGTTAAAAACCCTAATGGGACAAGAATAAACCTACGGAGGGCGAAAATGACGTAAATGTTCATCCAATGACACAAATGAACTATTTTGATGCACAAGATTGGTTAAAAAGCCTAATTGGACAAGTATTAGCCTAGGGAGGACGAAAATGACCAAAATTTTCATATGATGACATAAGCACACCTATTGGATGCACAAGATATGTTACAAACCCCAATTAGACAAGAATTAGACAAGGGAGGACGAAAATGACCTAAATGTTTATCCAACGACACAAACACATCTATTGGAAGCAAATGATTGGTTAAAAACCCTAATTCGACAAGAATATGCATAGGGAGGAAGAAAATAACCTAAATATTCATCCAATGACACAAACAAACTTATTGGATGAACAAAATTGGTTAAAAACCCAAATTCGACAAAAATAAGCCTGGGGAGGACGAAAATAACTTAAATGTTCAACCAATACCACAAACGCACCCAAGATTGGTTAAAAACTCGTATTGGACAAGAATTAGCCTAGGGAGGACGAAAATTACCAAAATTTTCGTCTAATGAGACAAACACACCCATTGGATGCACAAGATTGGTTAAAAACCCCAATTGGACAAGAATTAGACTAGGGAGCACGAATAAGCCTAGGGAGGGCGAAAATGACCTCAATGTTCATCCAATCACACAAACATACCTATCAGATGCACAAGATTGGTTAAAAACCCTAATTGGACCAGAATTAGCCTATGGAGGATAAAAATGACCAAAATTTTCGTTTAATTAGACAAACACACCCATTGGATGCACAAGATTGGTTAAAAACCCCAATTGAACAAGAATTAGACTAGGTTGCACGAATAAGACTATCGAGGGCGACAATGAACTAAATGTTCATCCAATGAGACAAATGAACTAATTGGATGCACAAGATTGGTTAAAAACCCTAATTGGACAACCTTAATCTTGTGGAGGACGAAAATAGCTTAAATGTTCATCAAATGAGACAAACACACCTAGTTGATGCACAAGATTGGTTAAACACCCGTATTGGACAAGAAATAGCCTAGGGAGGACGAAAATGACCCAAATTTTAGTCTAATGAGACAAACACACCCATTGGATGCACAAGATTGGTTAAAAACCCCAATTGGGCAAGAATTAGAGTAGGGAGCACGACAAAACCTAAATTTTTATCCAATGACACAAACGAACTTATTTGATGCACATGATTGGTTAAAAACCCAAATTGGACAAGAATAAGCCTAGGGAGGACGAAAAATGACCTAAATTTTTCATCCAACGACACAAAAACACCTATTGGATGCACAAGATCGGTTAAAAACCCTAATTGGACAAGAATAAGCCTGGGGAGGACGAAAGTAACCTAAATGTTCATCCTATGACACAAACATACCTATTTGATGCACAATATTGATTAAAAACCCTAATTGGACAAGAATTATTCTAGGGAGGAAGAAAATGACCAAAATTTTCATATGATGACACAAACACTCCTATTGGATGCACAAGATAGGTTACAAACCCTAATTAGACAAGAATTAGACTAGGGAGAACGAAAATGACCTAAATGTTTATCCAACCGCACAAACACATCTATTGGATGCACAATATTGGTTAAAAACCCTAATTGGACAAGATTAAGGGTAGAGAGGACGAAAAAGACCTAAACAATTATCCAATGACACAAACACACCAATTGGATACACAAGATTGTTTAAAAATGCTAATTGGATAAGAATAAGCCTAGGAAGGACGAAAATAATCTAAATGTTCGTTCAATGAGACAAACACACCTATTGAATGGACAAGATTGGTTAAAAACCCTAATTGGACAAGAATAAGCCTAGGGAGGGCGAAAATGACCTCGATGTTCATCCAATGACACAAACAAGATTGGTTAAAAACCCTAATTGGACTCGAATAAGCCTAGCAAGGGCGAAAATGACCTATCGGATAAACAAGATTGGTTAAAAACCCTAATTATAAAAGATTAAGGGTAGGGAGGACGAAAAAGACGTAAAAAATTATCCAATGACACAAACGAATATATTGGAATCACATGATTGATTAAAAACCCTAATTGGATAACAATTAGCCTAGTGAGAACGAAAATGACCTAATTGTTCATCCATTGACACAAACACACGTTTTGGATAAGCTTAGGAAGGACGAAAATGACCTCAACGTTCGTTCAATGACACAAACACAGCTATTGGATGCACAAGATTGGTTAAAAACTCTTATTGGCCATGTTTAAGCATAACCTAAATGTTCATCCAATGACACAAACACACCTATTTGAAGCACAAGATTGGTTGAAAACCCTAATTGGACAAGAATTAGCCTGGGGAAGACCAAAATGACCAAAACTTTCATCTAATTAGACAAACACACCTATTGGATGCACAAGATTGGTTAGAAACCGTAATTGGACAAGAATTAGATTAGGGAGCAAAAAATGACCAAAATTTTCATCCAATGAGTCAAACACACCTATGGGATGCACAAGATTGGTTCAAAACCCTAATGGACAAGAATAAACCTAGGGAGAATGAAAATGACCTAAATGTTCATCCAACGACACAAACGAGCTTATTGGATGCATAAGATTGGTCAAAATGCAGAAATGGACCAGAATAATCCTACCGTGGACGAAAGTGACCTAAATGTTTATCGAATGACACAAACATACCTATGGGATGCAAAAGATTGGTTAAAAACACTAATTGGACAAGAATAAGCCGAGGGAGGATGAAAATGACCTAAATTATCGTCCGATGACACAAAGACACCTATTGGATGCAGAAGATTGGTTAAAAACCGTAATTGGACAAGATTAAGCCTAGGGAGGATGAAAATGACCTTAATGTTCATCAAACGACACAAACGAACTTATTGGATGCACAAGTTGGTTAAAAATCAGAATTGGACAAGAATAAGCCTCGGGAGGACTAAAATAACCTAAATGTTCATCCAATGACACAAACACACCTATTTGATGCAAAAGATTGGTTGAAAACCCTAATTGGAAGAAATAGCTTGGGGAAGACCAAAATGACCAAAACATTCATCTAATGAGACAAACACACCAATTGGTTGCACAAGATTGGTTAAAAATAGTAATTGGACAAGAAATACACTAGGGAGCACAAAATGACCAAAATTTTCATCCAATGAGTCAAACACACCTATGGGATGCACAAGATTGGTTAAAAACCCTAATTGGACAAGAATAAGCCTACAGAGGATGAAAATAACCTAAATGTTCATTCAATGATACTATCACACCTATTTGATGCACAAGATTGGTTAAAAACCCTAATTGGACAAGAATTAGCCTAGGGATGACGAAAATGACCAAACTTTTCATCTAATGAGTCAAACACACCTATGGGATGCACAAGATTGGTTTAAAACCCTAATTGGACAAGAATAAGCCTTGGAAGGACGAAAATGACCAAAATTTTCATCCAATGAGACAAACTCTCCTATGGGATGGACAAGATTGGTTAAAAACACTAATTGGACAACAATAAGCCTAGGGAGGATGAAAATGACCTAAATTATCATCCGACGACACAAACACACCTATTGGATGCACAAGATTGGTTAAAAACCCTAATTGGACAAGATTAAGCCTAGGGAGGATGAAAATGACCATAATGTTCATCGAACGACACAAACGAACTTATTGGATGCACAAGTTGGCTAAAAATCCGAATTGGACAAGAATAAGCCTCGGGAAAACTAAAATAACCTAAATGTTCATCCAATGACACAAACACACCTATTTGAAGCACTAGATTGGTTGAAAACCCTAATTGGACAAGAATTAGCCTGGGGAAGACCAAAATGACCAAAACTTTCATCTAATGAGACAACCACACCTATTGGATGCACAAGATTGGTTAAAAACTGTTATTGGACAAGAATTAGACTAGGGAGCACAAAATGACCAAAATTTTGATCCAATGAGTCAAACACACCTATGGGATGCACAAGATTGGTTAAAAACCCTATTGGACAAGAATAAACCTAGGGAGGATGAAAATGACCTAAATGTTCATCCAACGACACAAACGAGCTTATTGGATGCATAAGATTGGTCAAAAACCCGAAATGGACCAGAATAATCCTACGGTGGACGAAAGTGACCTAAATGTTCATCCAATGACACAAACATACCGATGGGATGCACAAGATTGGTTAAAAACACTAATTAGACAAGAATAAGCCTAGGGAGGATTAAAATGACCTAAATTATCGTCCGATGACACAAACACACCTATTGGATGCAGAAGATTGGTTAAAAACCCTAATTGGACCAAATTAAACCTAGGGAGGACGAAAATGACCTAAATATTCATGCAATGATACAAACGAACTTATTGGACGCACAAGATTGGTTAAAAACCCTAATTGGACAAGAATAAGCCTAGAGAGGACGAAAATAACCTAAAAGTTCATCCAAGCACACAGAAACACCTATTGGATCAACAAGATTGGTTAAAAACCCTAATTTGACAAGAATAAGCATAGGGAGGAAGAAAATAACCGAAATTTTCATCCAATGACACAAACAAACTTATTGGATGCACAAGATTTGTTAAAAACATTAATTGGACAAGAATAAACCTATGGAGGGCGAAAATGACCTAAATGTTCGTCCATTGACACAAATGAACTAATTGGACGCACAAGATTGCTTAAAAACGCAAATGACAAGAATATGCCGGGTAGGACGAAAATAACCTAAATGTTTATAAAATGACACAAACACTCCTATTTGTAGCACAAGATTGTAATTGGACAAGAATTTGCCTAGGGAATACCAAATTGACTAAATTTTTCATCTAATGAGACAAACACACCTATTGGATGCACAACATTGGTTAAAAACCCTAATTGATCATCCGTAACACAAACACACCTATTGGATGCACAAGATTGGTTAAAAATCCGAATTGGACAAGAATAAGCATCGGGAGGACGAAAATAACCTAAATGTTCATTCAATGATACTAACACACCTATTTGATGCACAAGATTGGTTAAAAACCCTAATTGGACAAGAATTAGCCTAGGGATGACGAAAATGACCAAACTTTTCATCCAATGAGTCAAACACACCTATGGGATGCACAAGATTGGTTAAAAACCCTAATTGGACAAGATTAAGCCTAGGGAGGATGAAAATGACCTTAATGTTCATCGAACGACACAAACGAACTTATTGGATCCACAAGTTGGTTAAAAATCCGAATTGGACAAGAATAAGCCTCGGGAGAACTAAAATAACCTAAATGTTCATCCAATGACACAAACACACCTATTTGAAGCACAAGATTGGTTGAAAACCCTAATTGGACAAGAATTAGCCTGGGGAAGACCAAAATGACCAAAACTTTCATCTAATTAGACAAACACACCTATTGGATGCACAAGATTGGTTAGAAACCGTAATTGGACAAGAATTAGATTAGGGAGCAAAAAATGACCAAAATTTTCATCCAATGAGTCAAACACACCTATGGGATGCACAAGATTGGTTCAAAACCCTAATGGACAAGAATAAACCTAGGGAGAATGAAAATGACCTAAATGTTCATCCAACGACACAAACGAGCTTATTGGATGCATAAGATTGGTCAAAATGCAGAAATGGACCAGAATAATCCTACCGTGGACGAAAGTGACCTAAATGTTTATCGAATGACACAAACATACCTATGGGATGCAAAAGATTGGTTAAAAACACTAATTGGACAAGAATAAGCCGAGGGAGGATGAAAATGACCTAAATTATCGTCCGATGACACAAAGACACCTATTGGATGCAGAAGATTGGTTAAAAACCCTAATTGGACAAGATTAAGCCTAGGGAGGATGAAAATGACCTTAATGTTCATCAAACGACACAAACGAACTTATTGGATGCACAAGTTGGTTAAAAATCAGAATTGGACAAGAATAAGCCTCGGGAGGACTAAAATAACCTAAATGTTCATCCAATGACACAAACACACCTATTTGATGCAAAAGATTGGTTGAAAACCCTAATTGGAAGAAATAGCTTGGGGAAGACCAAAATGACCAAAACATTCATCTAATGAGACAAACACACCAATTGGTTGCACAAGATTGGTTAAAAATAGTAATTGGACAAGAAATACACTAGGGAGCACAAAATGACCAAAATTTTCATCCAATGAGTCAAACACACCTATGGGATGCACAAGATTGGTTAAAAACCCTAATTGGACAAGAATAAGCCTACAGAGGATGAAAATAACCTAAATGTTCATTCAATGATACTATCACACCTATTTGATGCACAAGATTGGTTAAAAACCCTAATTGGACAAGAATTAGCCTAGGGATGACGAAAATGACCAAACTTTTCATCTAATGAGTCAAACACACCTATGGGATGCACAAGATTGGTTTAAAACCCTAATTGGACAAGAATAAGCCTTGGAAGGACGAAAATGACCAAAATTTTCATCCAATGAGACAAACTCTCCTATGGGATGGACAAGATTGGTTAAAAACACTAATTGGACAACAATAAGCCTAGGGAGGATGAAAATGACCTAAATTATCGTCCGACGACACAAACACACCTATTGGATGCACAAGATTGGTTAAAAACCCTAATTGGACAAGATTAAGCCTAGGGAGGATGAAAATGACCATAATGTTCATCGAACGACACAAACGAACTTATTGGATGCACAAGTTGGCTAAAAATCCGAATTGGACAAGAATAAGCCTCGGGAAAACTAAAATAACCTAAATGTTCATCCAATGACACAAACACACCTATTTGAAGCACTAGATTGGTTGAAAACCCTAATTGGACAAGAATTAGCCTGGGGAAGACCAAAATGACCAAAACTTTCATCTAATGAGACAAACACACCTATTGGATGCAGAAGATTGGTTAAAAACCGTAATTGGACAAGAATTAGACTAGGGAGCAAAAAATGACAAAAATTTTCATCCAATGAGTCAAACACACCTATGGGATGCACAAGATTGGTTAAAAACCCTAATTGGACAAGAATAAGCCTAGGGAGGATGAAAATGACCTAAATGTTCATCCAACGACACAAACGAACTTATTGGATGCACAAGATTGGTCAAAAACCCGAACTGGACCAGAATAACCATAGGGAGGACGAAACTGGCCAAAATGTTCATCCAATGACACAAACACACCTATTGGATGCACAAGATTGGTTAAAAACCCTAATTGGACAAGAATATGCCTAGGAAGGACAAAAATGACCTAAATGTTCATCCAATGACACAATCACACCTATTCGATGCACAAGATTGGTTAAAAACCCTAATTCAACAAGATTAAACATAGGGATGACGAAAATCACCTAAACGTTCATCCAGGCACACAGAAACACCTATTGGATCCACAAGATTGGTTAAAAACCCTAATTTGACAAGATTAAGCTGAGGGAGGAAGAAAATAACCGATATATTCATCCAATGACACAAACGAACTTATTGGATGCACAAGATTTGTTAAAAACATTATTTGGACAAGAATAAATCAAGGGAGGGCGAAAATGACCTAAATGTTCATCCATTGACACAAATGAACTAATTGGACGCACAAGATTGGTTAAAAACCGTAATGACAAGAATATAGTGGGGAGGACGAAAATAACCTAAATGTTTATAAAATGACACAAACGCTCCTATTTGAAGCACAAGATTTTAATTGGACAAGAATTAGCTTAGGGAAGGCAACATTGACTAAATTTTTCATCTAATGAGACAAACACACCTATTGGATGCACAACACTGGTTAAAAACCCTAATTGATCAAGATTGGTTAAGAACGCTAATTGGACAAGATTAAGGGTAGGGACGATGAAAGTTAACTAAATGTTCATCAAAAGACACAAACGAACTTATTTGATGCACAAGTCGATTAAAAATCCGAATTGGACAAGAATAAGAATCGGGAGGACGAAAATAACCTAAATGTTCATCCAATGTTACTAACAAACCTATTTGATGCACAAGATAGGTTAAAAACCCTAATTGGACAACAATTAGCCTAGGGAGGACGAAAATGATCAAAATTTTCATCCAATGAGTCAAACACACCTATTGGATGCACAAGATTGGCTAAAAACGCTATTTGGACAAGAATAAGCCTAGGTAGGACGAAAATGACCGAAATTTTCATCCAATGAAACAAACTCACCTATGGGATGCACAAGATTGGTTAAAAACACTAATTGGACAAGAATAAACCTAGGGAGGATGAAAAAGACCTAAATTATCGTCCGATGACACAAACACACCTATTGGATGCACAAGATTGGTTAAAAACCCTAATTGGACAAGATTAAGCCTAGGGAGGATGAAAATGACCTTAATGTTCATCGAACGACACAAACGAACTTAGTGGATGCACAAGTTGGTTAAAAATCCGAATTGGACAAGAATAAGCCTCAGGAGGACTAAAATAACCTAAATGTTCATCCAATGACACAAATACACCTATTTGATGCACAACATTTGTTGAAAACCCTAATTGGACAAGAATTAGCCTAGCGTAGACCAAAATGACCAAAACTTTCATCTAATGAGACAAACACACCTATTGGATGCACAAGATTGGTTAAAAAACATAATTGGACAAGAATTAGACAAGGGAGCACAAAATGACTAAAATTTTTATCCAATGAGTCAAACACACCTATGGGATGCACAAGATTGGTTAAAAACCCGAATTGGACAAGGATAAGCCTAGGGAGGATGTTCATCCAACGACACAAACGAACTAATTGGATGCACAAGATTGGTCAAAAACCCGAATTGTACCTGAATAATCCTAGGGAGGACGAAAGTGACCTAAATGTTCAACCAATGACACAAACACACCTATTGGATGCACAACATTGGTTAAAATCCCTAATTGATCATCCGTAACACAAACACACCTATTGGATGCACAAGATTGGTTATGAAGCTTAATTGGACAAGATTAAGCGTAGGGACGATGAAAGTTAATTAAATGTTCATCAAAAGACACAAACGAACTTATTTGATGCACAAGTTGATTAAAAATACGAATTGGACAAGAATAAGAATCGGGAGGACGAAAATAACATAAATGTTCTTCCAATGATACTAACAAACCTATTTGATGCACAAGATTGGATAAAAACCCTAATTGGAAAACAATTAGCCTAGGGAGGACGAAAATGACCAAAATTTTCATCCAATGAGTCAAACACACCTATGGGATGCACAAGATTGGCTAAACACCCTAATTGGACAAGAATAAGCCTAGGTAGGACGAAAATGACCGAAATTTTCATCCAATGAGACAAACACACCTATGGGATGCACAAGATTGGTTAAAAACACTAGTTGGACCAGAATAAGCCTAGGGAGGATGAAAATGACCTAAATTATCGTCCGATGACACAAACACACCTATCGGATGCACAAGATTGGTTAAAAACCCTAATTGGACAAGATTAAGCCTAGGGAGGATGAAAATAACCTAAATGTTCATCCAACGACACAAACACACCTATTTGATGCACAAGATTTGTTGAAAACCCTAATTGGACAAGAATTAGCCTAGGGAAGACCAAAATGACCAAAACTTTCATCTAATGAGTCAAACACACCTATGGGATGCACAAGATTGGTGAAAAACCCTAATTGGACAAGAATAAGCCTAGGGTGGACGAAAATAACCTAAACATTCATCCAAGCACACAGAAACACCTATTGTATCCACAAGATTGGTTAAAAACCCTAATTTGACAAGAATAAGCATAGGGAGGAAGAAAATAATCGAAATATTCATCCAATGACACAAACGAACTTATTGGATGCACAAGATTTGTTAAAAACATTAATTGGACAAGAATAAACCTAGGGAGGGCGAAAATGACCTAAATGTTCATCCATTGACACAAATGAACTAATTGGACGCACAAGTTTGGATAAAAACCGTAATGACAAGAATATGCTGGGGAGGAAGAAAATAACCTGAATGTTTATAAAATGACACAAACACTCCTATTTGAAGCACAAGATTGTAATTGGGCAAGAATTAGCCAAGGGAAGACCAAATTGACTAAATTTTTCATCTAATGAGACAAACACACCTATTGGATGCACAACATTGGTTAAAAACCCTAATTGATCATCCGTAACACAAACACACCTATTGGATGCACAAGATTGGTTAAGAACCCTAATTGGACAAGATTAAGGGTAGGGAGGATGAAAATGACCTAAATGTTCATCCAACGACACAAACGAACTTATTGGATGCACAAGATTGGTCAAAAACCCGAATTGGACCAGAATAATCCTAGGGAGGACAAAAGTGACCTAAATGATCATCCAATGACACAAACACACCTATTGGATGCACAAGATTGGTTAAAAACCCTAATTGGACAAGATTAAGCCTAGGGAGCATGAAAATGACCATAATGTTCATTGAACGACACAAACGAATTTATTGGATGCACAAGTTGGCTAAAAATCCGAATTGGACAAGAATAAGCCTCGGGAGAACTAAAATAACCTAAATGTTCATCCAATGACACAAACACACCTATTTGAAGCACAGGATTGGTTGAAAACCCTAATTGGACAAGAATTAGCCAAGGGAGGACGAAAATGACCTAAATATTCATGCAATGATACAAACGAACTTATTGGACTCACAAGATTGGTTAAAAACCCTAATTGGACAAGAATAAGCCTAGGGAGGACGAAAATAACCTAAAAGTTCATCCAAGCACACAGAAACACCTATTGGATCCACAAGATTGGTTAAAAACCCTAATTTGACAAGAATAAGCATAGGGAGGAAGAAAATAACCGAAATATTCATCCAATGACACAAACGAACTTATTGGATGCACAAGATTTGTTAAAAACATTAATTGGACAAGAATTAATCTACGGAGGGCGAAAATGACCTAAATGTTCATCCAGCGACACAAATGAACTAATTGGACGCACAAGATTGTTTAAAAACCCAAATGACAAGAATATGTTGGGGAGGACGAAAATAACCTAAATGTTTATAAAATGACACAAACACTCCTATTTGTAGCACAAGATTGTAATTGGACTAGAATTAGCCTAGGGAAGACCAAATTGACTAAATTTTTCATCTAAGGAGACAATCACACCTATTGGATGCACAACATTTGTTAAAAACCCTAATTGATCATCCGTAACACAAACACACCTATTGGTTGCACAAGATTAATTAAGAACCCTAATTGGACAAGATTAAGGGTAGGGAGGATGAAAATGAACTAAATGTTCATCAAAAGACACAAACGAACTTATTGGATGCACAAGTTGATTAAAAATCCGAATTGGACAAGAATAAGCATCGGGAGGACGAAAATAACCTAAATGTTCATCCAATGATACTAACAAACCTATTTGATGCACAAGATTGGTTAAAAACCCTAATTGGACAAGAATTAGCCTAGGGAGGATGAAAATGACCAAAATTTTCATCCAATGAGTCAAACACACCTATGGGATGCACAAGATTGGTAATAAACACTAATTGGACAAGAATAAGCCTAGGGAGGATGAAAATGACCTAAATTATCGTCCGATGACACAAACACACCTATTGGATGCACAACATTGGTTAAAAACCATAATTGGACAAGATTAAGCCTAGGGAGGATAAAAATGACCCTAATGTTCATCAAACGACACAAACGAATTTATTGGATGCACAAGTTGGTCAAAAATCTGAATTGGACAAGAATAAGCCTCAGGATTACAAAAATAACCTAAATGTTCATCCAATGACACAAACACACCTATTTGATACACAAGATTGGTTGAAAACCCTAATTGGACAAGAATTAGCCTGGGGAAGACCAAAATGACCAAAACTTTCATCTAATGAGACAAACACACCTATTGGATGCACAAGATTGGTTAAAAACCGTAATTGGACAAGAATTAGACTAGGGAGCACAAAATGACCAAAATTTTCATCCAATGACTCAAACACACCTATGGGATGCACAAGATTGGTTAAAAACCCTATTGGACAAGAATAAACCTAGGGAGGATGAAAATGACCTAAATGTTTATCCAACGACACAAACGAGCTTATTGGATGCATAAGATTAGTCAAAAACCCGAATTCCACCAGAATAATCCTACGGTGGACGAAAGTCACCTAAATGTTCATCCAAAGACACAAACACACCTATGGGATGCACAAGATTTGTTAAAAACACTAATTGGACAAGAATAAGCCTAGGGAGGATGAAAATGACCTAAATTATCGTCCGATGACACAAACACACCTATTGGAAGCACAAGATTGGTTAAAAACCCTAATTGGACAAGATTAAACCTAGGGAGGATGAAAATGAACTTAATGTTCATCAAACGACACAAACGAACTTATTGGATTCACAAGTTGGTTAAAAATCCGAATTGGACAAGAATAAGCCTCGGGAGGATTAAAATAACCTAAATGTTCATCCAATGATACAAACTCACCTATTTGATGCACAAGATTGGTTGAAAACCCTAATTGGACAAGAATTAGCCTGGGCAAGACCAAAATGACCAAAACTTTCATCTAATGAGACAAACACACCTATTGGATGCACAAGATTGGTTAAAAACTGTAATTGGACAAGAATTAGACTAGGGAGCACAAAATGACCAAAATTTTCATCCAATTAGTCAAACAGACCTATGGGATGCACAACATTGGTTAAAAACCCTAATTGGAATAAGCCTAGGGAGGATGAAAATGACCTAAATGTTCATCCAACGACACAAACGAACTTATTGGATACACAAGATTGGTCAAAAACCCGAATTGGTCCAGAATAATCCTAGGGAGGACAAAAGTGACCTAAATGATCATCCAATGACACAAACACACCTATTGGATGCACAAGATTGGTTAAAAACCCTAATTGGACAAGATTAAGCCTAGAGAGGATGAAAATGACCATAATGTTCATCGAACGACACAAACGAACTTATTGGATGCACAAGTTGGCTAAAAATCCGAATTGGACAAGAATAAGCCTCGGGAGAACTAAAATAACCTAAATGTTCATCCAATGACACAAACACACCTATTTGAAGCACAAGATTGGTTGAAAACGCTAATTGGACAAGAATTAGCCAAGGGAGGATGAAAATGACCTAAATATTCATGCAATGATACAAACGAACTTATTGGACTCACAAGATTGGTTAAAAACCCTAATTGGACAAGAATAAGCCTAGGGAGGACGAAAATAACCTAAAAGTTCATCCAAGCACACAGAAACACCTATTGGATCCACAAGATTGGTTAAAAACCCTAATTTGACAAGAATAAGCATAGGGAGGAAGAAAATAACCGAAATATTCATCCAATGACACAAACGAACTTATTGGATGCACAAGATTTGTTAAAAACATTAATTGGACAAGAATTAATCTAGGGAGGGCGAAAATGACCTAAATGTTCATCCATTGACACAAATGAACTAATTGGACGCACAAGATTGTTTAAAAACCCAAATGACAAGAATATGTTGGGGAGGACGAAAATAACCTAAATGTTTATAAAATGACACAAACACTCCTATTTGTAGCACAAGATTGTAATTGGACTAGAATTAGCCTAGGGAAGACCAAATTGACTAAATTTTTCATCTAAGGAGACAATCACACCTATTGGATGCACAACATTTGTTAAAAACCCTAATTGATCATCCGTAACACAAACACACCTATTGGATGCACAAGATTGGTTAAGAACCCTAATTGGACGAGATTAAGGGTAGGGAGGATGAAAATGAACTAAATGTTGATCAAAAGACACAAACTAACTTATTGGATGCACAAGTTGGTTAAAAATCCGAATTGGACAAGAATAAGCATCAGGAGGACGAAAATAACCTAAATGTTCATTCAATGATACTAACACACCTATTTGATGCACAAGATAGGTTAAAAACCCTAATTGGACAAGAATTCACCTAGGGATGACGAAAATGACCAAACTTTTCATCCAATGAGTCAAACACACCTATGGGATGCACAAGATTGGTTAAAAACCCTAATTGGACAAGAATAAGCCTAGGGAGGACGAAAATGACCAAAATTTTCATCCCATGAGACAAACACTCCTATGGGATGCACAGGATTGGTTAAAAACACTAATTGGACAACAATAAGCCTAGGGACGATGAAAATGACCTAAATTATCGTCCGACGACACAAACACACCTATTGGATGCACAAGATTGGTTAAAAACCCTAATTGGACCAGATTAATCCTAGGGAGGACTAAACGAACTTATTTGATGCACAAGTTGGTTAAAAATCCGAATTGGACAAGAAAAAGCCTCGAGAGGACTAAAATAACCTAAATGTTCATCCAATGACAAAAACACACCTATTTGAAGCACAAGATTGGTTGAAAACCCTAATTGGACAAGAATTAGCCTGGGGAAGACCAAAATGACCAAAACTTTCATCTAATGAGACAAACACACCTATTGGATGCAGAAGATTGGTTAAAAAACGTAATTGGACAAGAATTAGACTAGGGAGCAAAAAATGACCAAAATTTTCATCCAATGAGTCAAACACACCCATGGGATGCACAAGATTGGTTAAAAACCCTAATTGGACAAGAATAAGCCTAGGGAGGATGAAAATGACCTAAATGTTCATCCAACGACACAAACGAACTTATTGGAGGCATAATATTGGTCAAAAAGCCGAATTGGACCAGAATAATCA
>JBBPBS010000072.1:227116-243874 GCA_037974835.1 Cicer judaicum
AAAAAATGACCAAAATTTTCATCCAATGAGTCAAACACACCCATGGGATGCACAAGATTGGTTAAAAACCCTAATTGGACAAGAATAAGCCTAGGGAGGATGAAAATGACCTAAATGTTCATCCAACGACACAAACGAACTTATTGGAGGCATAATATTGGTCAAAAAGCCGAATTGGACCAGAATAATCACATGGAGGACGAAAGTGACCTAAATGTTCATCCAATGACACAAACACACCTATTGGATGCACAAGATTGGTTAAAAACCCTAATTGGACAAGAATATGCCAAGGGAGGACAAAAATGACCTAAATGTTCATCCAATGACACAAACACACCTATTCGATGCACAAGATTGGTTAAATACCCTAATTCAACAAGATTAAGCCAAGGGAGGACGAAAATGACCTAAATATTCATCCAATTATACAAACGAACTTATTGGACGCACAAGATTGGTTAAAAACCCTAATTAGACAAGAATGAGCCTAGGGAGGACGAAAATAACCTAAACGTTCATCCAGGCACACAGAAACACCTATTGGATCCACAAGATTGGTTAAAAACCCTAATTTGACAAGAATAAGCCTAGGGAGGACGAAAATGACCAAAATTTTCATCCAATGAGACAAACACTCCTATGGGATGCACAGGATTGGTTAAAAACACTAATTGGACAACAATAAGCCTAGGGACGATGAAAATGACCTAAATTATCGTCCGACGACACAAACACACCTATTGGATGCACAAGATTGGTTAAAAACCCTAATTGGACCAGATTAATCCTAGGGAGGACTGAACGAACTTATTTGATGCACAAGTTGGTTAAAAATCCGAATTGGACAAGAAAAAGCCTCGAGAGGACTAAAATAACCTAAACGTTCATCCAATGACACAAACACACCTATTTGAAGCACAAGATTGGTTGAAAACCCTAATTGGACAAGAATTAGCCTGGGGAAGACAAAAATGACCAAAACTTTCATCTAATGAGACAAACACACCTATTGGATGCAGAAGATTGGTTAAAAACCGTAATTGGACAAGAATTAGACTAGGGAGCAAAAAAATGACCAAAATTTTCATCCAATGAGTCAAACACACCCATGGGATGCACAAGATTGGTTAAAAACCCTAATTGGACAAGAATAAGCCTAGGGAGGATGAAAATGACCTAAATGTTCATCCAACGACACAAACGAACTTATTGGAGGCATAATATTGGTCAAAAAGCCGAATTGGACCAGAATAATCATATGGAGGACGAAAGTGACCTAAACGTTCATCCAATGACACAAACACACCTATTGGATGCACAAGATTGGTTAAAAACCCTAATTGGACAAGAATATGCCAAGGGAGGACAAAAATGACCTAAATGTTCATCCAATGACACAAACACACCTATTCGATGCACAAGATTGGTTAAATACCCTAATTCAACAAGATTAAGCCAAGGGAGGACGAAAATGACCTAAATATTCATCCAATTATACAAACGAACTTATTGGACGCACAAGATTGGTTAAAAACCCTAATTAGACAAGAATGAGCCTAGGGAGGACGAAAATAACCTAAACGTTCATTCAGGCACACAGAAACACCTATTGGATCCACAAGATTGGTTAAAAACCCTAATTTGACAAGAATAAGCATAGGGAGGAAAAAAATAACCGAAATATTCATCCAATGACACAAACGAACTTATTGGATGCATAAGATTTGTTAAAAACATTATTTGGACAAGAATAAACCTAGGGAGGGTGAAAATGACCTAAATGTTCATCCATTGACACAAATGAACTAATTGGACGCACAAGATTGGTTAAAAACCGTAATGACAAGAATATAGTGGGGAGGACGAAAATAACCTAAATGTTTATAAAATGACACAAACACTCCTATTTGAAGCACAAGATTGTAATTGGAAAAGAATTAGCCTAGGGAAGACAAAATTGACTAAATTTTTTATCTAATGACACAAACACACCTATTGGATGCACAACATTGGTTAAAAACCCTAATTGATCATCCGTAACACAAACACACCTATTAGATGCACAAGATTGGTTAAGAACCCTAATTGGACAAGATTAAGGGTAGGGACGATGAAAGTTAACTAAATGTTCATCAAAAGACACAAACGAACTTATTTGATGCACAAGTCGATTAAAAATCTGAATTGGACAAGAATAAGAATCGGGAGGACGAAAATAACCTAAATGTTCATCCAATGATACTAACAAACCTATTTGATGCACAAGATTGGTTAAAAACCCTAATTGGACAACAATTAGCCTAGGGAGGACGAAAATGACCAAAATTTTCATCCAATGAGTCAAACACACCTATGGGATGCACACGATTGGTTAAAAACCCTAATTGGACAAGAATAAGCCTAGGGAGGATGAAAATGACCTAAATGTTCATCCAACGACACAAACGAAGTTATCGGAGGCATAAGATTGGTCAAAAAGCCGAATTGGACCAGAATAATCATAGGGAGGACGAAAGTGACCTAAATGTTCATCCAATGACACAAACACACTTATGGGATGCACAAGATTGGTTAAAAACCCTAATTGGACAAGATTAAGCCTAGGGAGGATGAAAATGACCTTAATGTTCATCGAACGACACAAACGAACTTATTGGATGCTCAAGTTGGTTAAAAATCCGAATTGGACAACAATAAGCCTCGGGAGGACTAAAATAACCTAAATGTTCATCCAATGACACAAACACACCTATTTGATGCACAAGATTTGTTGAAAACCCTAATTGGACAAGAATTAGCCTAGGGAAGACCAAAATGACCAAAACTTTAATCTAATGAGACAAACACACCTATTGGATGCACAAGATTGGTTAAAAACCATAATTGGACAAGAATTAGACTAGGGAGCACAAAATGACCAAAATTTTCATCCAATGACTCAAACACACCTATGGGATGTACAAGATTGGTTAAAAACCCTAATTGGCCAAGAATAAGCCTAGGGAGGATGTAAATGACCTAAATGTTCATCCAACGACACAAACGAACTTATTGGATGCATAAGATTGGTCAAAAACCCGAATTGGACCAGAATAAGCCTAGGGAGGACGAAAGTGACCAAAATTTTCATCCAATGAGACAAACACACCAATGGGATGCACAAGATTGGTTAAAAACACTAATTGGACAAGAATAAGCCTAGGGAGGTTGAAAATGACCTAAATTATCATCCGACGACACAAACACACCTATTGGATGCACAAGATTGGTTGAAAACCCTAATTCAACAAGATTAAGCCAAAGGAGGACGAAAATTACCTAAATATTCATCCAATGATACAAACGAACTTATTGGACGCACAAGATTGGTTAAAAACCCTAATTGGACAAGAATAAGCCTAGGGAGGACGAAAATAACCAAAACGTTTATCCAAGCACAAAGAAACACCTATTGGATCCACAAGATTAGTTAAAAACATTAATTGGACAAGAATAAATCTAGGGAGGGCTAAAATGACCTAAATGTTCATCCATTGACACAAATGAACTAATTGGACGGACAAGATTGGTTAAAAACCCTAATGACAAGAATAGGCTGGGGAGGACGAAAATAACCTAAATGTTTATAAAATGACACAAACACTCCTATTTGAAGCACAAGATTGTAATTGGACAAGGATTACCCTAGGGAAGACCAAAATGACTAAAATTTTCATCTAATGAGACAAACACACCTATTGGACGCACAACATTGGTTAAAAACCCTAATTGGACAATAATTAGACTAGGGAGGACAAAAATGACCTAAATATTCATCCAATGACACAAACGATCTTATTGGATACACAAGATTGGTTAAAAACCATAATTTGACAAGAAAATGCCTAGGGAGCACGTAAATGACCTAAACGTTGATCAAATGACACAGAAATACCTATTGGATCCCCAAGATTGGTTAAAAACCTAATTGGACAATATTTAGCCTTGGGAAGACAAAAATGACCAAGATTTTCATCTAATGAGACAAACACACCTATGGGATGCACAAGATTGGATAAAAATCCTAATTGGACAAGAATTAGACTAGGGAGGACGAAAATGACCTAATTATTCATCCAATGATACAAACGAACTTATTGGATGCACAAGATTGGATAAAAACCCTAATTGGACAAGATTAAGCCTAGGGAGGATGAAAATGACCTTAATGTTCATCAAACGACACAAACGAACTTATTGGATGCATAAGTTGGTTAAAAATCCGAATTGGACAAGAATAAGCCTCGAGAGGACTAAAATAACCTAAATGTTCATCCAATGACACAAACACACCTATTTGATGCACAAGATTGGATAAAAACACAAATTGGACAAGAATAAGCCTACGGAGGATGAAAATGACCTAAATTATCATCCGATGACACAAACACACCAATTAGATGCACAAGATTGGATAAAAACCCTAATTGGACAAGATTAAGCCTAGGGAGGATGAAAATGACCTTAATGTTCATCAAACGACACAAACGAACTTATTGGATGCACAAGTTGGTTAAAAATCCGAATTGGACAAGAATAAGCATCGGGAGGACGAAGATAACCTAAATGTTCATCCAATGATACTAACACCCCTATTTGATGCACAACAGTGGTTAAAAACCCTAATTGGACAAGAATTAGCCTAGGTAGGACGAAAATGACCAAAATTTTCATCCAATGAGTCAAACACACCTATGCGATGCACAAGATTGGTTAAAAACACTAATTGGACAAGAATAAGCCTAGGGAGGATGAAAATGACCTAAATTATCGTCCGTTGACACAAACACACCAATTGGATGCACAAGATTGGATAAAAACCCTAATTGGACAAGATTAAGCCTAGGGAGGATGAAAATGACCTTAATGTTCATCAAACGACACAAACGAATTTATTGGATGCACAAGTTGGTTAAAAATCCGAATTGGACAAGAATAAGCCTCGGGAGGACTAAAATAACCTAAATGTTCATCCAATGACACAAACACACCTATTTGATGCACAAGATTGGTTGAAAACCTTAATTGGACAAGAATTAGCCTGGGGAAGACCAAAATGACCAAAACTTTCATCTAATGCGACAAACAAACCTATTGGATGCACAAGATTGGTTAAAAACCCTAATTGGACAAGAATTAGACTACGGAGGACGAAAATGACCTAAATATTCATCCAATGACACAAAGGACATTATTGGATGCACAAGATTGGTTAAAAACCCTATTTGGACAAGAATAAGCCTAGGGAGTATGAAAATGACCTAAATGTTCATCCAACGACACAAACGAACTTATTGGATGCACAAGATTGGTCAAAAACCTGAATTGGACCAGATTAATCTTAGGGAGGACGAAAGTGACCTAAATGTTCATCCAATGACACAAACAGACCTATTGGATGCACAAGATTGGTTAAAAACCCTAATTGGACAAGAATATGCCTAGGGAGGACAAAAATTACCTAAATATTCATCCAATGACACAAACGAACGTATTGGATACACGAGATTGGATAAAACCCTAATTGGACAATTATAAGCCTAAGGAGGACGAAAATGACCTAAATGTTCATCCAATGACATAAAAACACCTATTGGATTCACAAGATTGGTTAACCACCCTAATTTGACAAGAATAAGCCTAGGGAGGATTGAAATGACCTAAATGATCATCCCTAACACAAACACACCTATTGGATGCACAAGATTGGTTAAGAACCCTAATTGGACAAGATTAAGGGTATGGAGGATGAAAATGAACTAAATGTTCATCAAAAGACACAAACGTACATATTGGATGCACAAGTTGGTTAAAAATCCGAATTGGACCAGAATAAGCATCGGGAGGACGAAGATAACCTAAATGTTCATCCAATGATACTAACACACCTATTTGATGCACAAGAGTGGTTAAAAACTCTAATTGGAAAAGAATTAGCCTAGGGAGGACAAAAATGACAAAAATTTTCATCCAATGAGTCAAACACACCTATGGGATACACAAGATTGGTTAAAAAGCCTATATGGACAAGAATAAGCCTAGGGAGGACGAAAATGACCAAACTTTTCATCCAATGAGTCAAACACACCTATGCGATGCACAAGATTGGTTAGAAACACTAATTGGACAAGAATAAGCCTAGGGAGGATGAAAATGACCTAAATTATCGTCCGATGACACAAACACACCAATTGGATGAACAAGATTGGATAAAAACCGTAACTGGACAAGATTAAGCCTAGGGAGGATGAAAATGACCTTAATGTTCATCAAACGACACAAACTAACTTATTGGATGCACAAGTTGGTTAAAAATCCGAATTGGACAAGAATAAGCCTCGGGAGGACTAAAATAACCTAATTGTTCATCCAATGACACAAACACACCTATTTGACAACAATATGCCTAGGGAGGACATAAATGACCTAAATGTTCATCCAATGACACAAACACACCTATTCGATGCACAAGATTGGTTAAAAACCCTAATTCGACAAGAATAAGCCAAGGGAGGACGAAAATGACCTAAATATTCATCCAATGTTACAAACGAACTTATTGGAAGCAGAAGATTGATTAAAAACCCTAATTTGACAAGAATAAGCCTAGGGAGGACGAAAATAACCTAAACCTTCATCCAAGCACACAGAAACAACTATTGGATCCACAAGATTGGTTAAAAACCCAAATTTGACAAGAATAAGCATAGGGAGGAAGAAAATAACCGAAATATTCATCAAATGACACAAACGAACTTATTGGATGCAAAAGATTTGTTAAAAACATTAAGTGGACAAGAATAAACCTAGGGATGGCGAAAATGACCTAAATGTTCATCCATTGACACAAATGAAATAATTGGAAGCACAAGATTGGATAAAAACCCTAATCAGAAGAATATATTGGGGAGGACGAAAATAACCTAAATGTTTATAAAATGACACAAACACTCCTATTTGAAGCACAAGATTGTAGTTGGACAAGAATTAGCCTAGGGAAGACCAAGATGACTATATTTTTCATCTAATGAGACAAACACACCTATTGGATGCACAACATTGGTTAAAAACCATAATTGGACAATAATTAGACTAGGGAGGATGAAAATGACCTAAATATTCATCCAATGACACAAACGAACTTATAAGATACACAAGATTGGTTAAAAACCATAATTTGATGAGAATACGCCTAGGGATCACGAAAATGACCTAAACGTTCATCAAATGACACAGACAAACTTATTGGTCATTTTCGTCAACCCTACCCGTAATCTTTATTGGATGCACAAGATTGGCTGAAAACCCTAATTGGACAATATTTAGCCTTGGGAAGACAAAAATGACCAAGATTTTCATCTAATGACAAACACACCTATGGGATGCACAAGATTGGATAAAAATCCTAATTGGACAAGAATCAGACTAGGGAGGACGAAAATGACCTAATTATTCATCCAATGGGATGCACAAGATTGGATAAAAATCCTAATTGGACAAGAATATGCCTAGGGAGGACAAAAATTACCTAAATGTTCATCCAATGACACAAACGAACGTATTGGATACATGAGATTGGATAAAACCCTAATTGGACAATTATAAGCCTAAGGAGGAGCAAAATTACCTAAATGTTCATTCAATGACATAAAAACACCTATTGGATGCACAAGATTGGTTAACCACCCTAATTTGACAAGAATAAGCTTAGGGAGGATTGAAATGACCTAAATGATCATCCGTAACACAAACACACCTATTGGATGCACAAGATTGGTTAAGGACCCTAATTGGACAAGATTAAGGGTAGGGAGGATGAAAATGAACTAAATGTTCATCAAAAGACACAACCGTACTTATTGGATGCACAAGTTGGTTAAAAATCTGAATTGGACAAGAATAAGCATCGGGAGGACGAAGATAACCTAAATGTTCATCCAATGATACTAACACACCTATTTGATGCACAAGATTGGTTAAAAACCCTAATTGGACAAGAATTAGCCTAGGGAGGACGAAAATGACCAAAATTTTCATCCAATGAGTCAAACACACCTATGGGATACACAAGATTGGTTAAAAACCCTAATTGGACAAGAATAAGTCTAGGGAGGACGAAAATGACCTAAATTTTCATCCAATGAGTCAAACACACCTATGTGATGCACAAGATTGGTTAAAAATACTAATTGGACAAGAATAAGCCTAGGGAGGATGAAAATGACCTAAATTGTCGTCCGATGACACAAACACACCAATTGGATGCACAAGATTGGATAAAAACCCTAATTGGACAAGATTAAGCCTAGGGAGGATGAAAATGACCTTAATGTTCATCAAACGACACAAACGAACTTATTGGATGCACAAGTTGGTTAAAAATCCGAATTGGACAAGAATAAGCCTCGGGAGGACTAAAATAACCTAAATGTTCATCCAATGACACAAACACACCTATTTGATGCACAAGATTGGTTGAAAACCTTAATTGGACAAGAATTAGCCTGGGGAAGACCAAAATGACCAAAACATTCATCCAATGACACAAACACACCTATTTGATGCACAAGATTGGTTGAAAACCTTAATAGGACAAGAATTAGCCTGGGGAAGACCAAAATGACCAAAACATTCATCTAATGCGACAAACACACCTATTGGATGCACAAGATTAGTTAAAAAGCCTAATTGGACAAGAATTAGACTACGGATGACGAAAATAACGTAAATATTCATCCAATGACACAAAGGACATTATTGGATGCACAAGATTGGTTAAAAACCCTAATTGGACAAGAATAAGCCTAGGGAGTATGGAAATGACCTAAATGTTTATCCAACGACACAAACGAACTTATTGGATGCACAAGATTGGTCAAAAACCTGAATTGGACCAGAATAATCCTAGGGAGGACGACAGTGACCTAAATGTTTATCCAATGTCACAAACACACCTATTGGATGGACAACACTGGTTAAAAACCCTAATTGGACAATAATTAGACTAGGGAAGACGAAAATGACCTAAATATTCATCCAATGACACAAACGAACTTATTGGATACACAATATTGGTTATAAACCCTAATTGGACAAGAATATGGCTAGGGAGGACAAAAATTACCTAAATGTTCATCCAATGACACAAACGAACGTATTGAATACACGAGATTGGATAAAACCCTAATTGGACAATTATAAGCCTAAGGAGGAGGAAAATTACCTAAATGTTCATTCAATGATACTAACACACCTATTTGATGCACAAGATTGGTTAAAAACCCTAATTGGACAAGAATTAGCCTAGGGAAGACCAAAATGACCAAAACTTTCATCTAATGCGACAAACACACCTATTGGATGCACAAGATTGGTTAAAAACCCTAATTGGACAAGAATTAGACTACGGAGGACGAAAATGACCTAAATATTCATCCAATGACACAAAGGACATTATTCGATGCACAAGATTGGTTAAAAACCCTAATTGGACAAGAATAAGCCTATGGCGTATAAAAATTACCTAAATGTTCATCCAACGACACAAACGAACTTATTGGATGCACAAGATTGGTCAAAAACCCGAATTGGACCAGAATAATCCTAGGGAGGACGAAAATGACCTAAATGTTCATCCAGTGACACAAACAGACCTATTGGATGCACAAGGTTGGTTAAAAACCCAAATTGGACAAGAATATGCCTAGGGAGGACAAAAATGACCTAAATGTTCATCCAATGACACAAATACACCTATTCGATGCACAAGATTGGTTTAAAACCCTAACTCGACAAGAATAAGCCAAGGGAGGACGAAAATGACCTAAATATTCATCCAATGTTACAAACGAACTTATTGGAAGCAGAAGATTGGTTAAAAACCCTAATTGGACAAGAATAAGCCTAGGGAGGACAAAAATAACCAAAACGTTCATACAAGCACACAGAAACACCTATTGGATCCACAAGATTGGTTAAAAACCCAAATTTGACAACAATAAGCATAGGGAGGAAGAAAATAACCGAAATATTCATCCAATGACACAAACGAACTTATTGGATGCACAAGATTTGTTAAAAACATTAATTGGACAAGAATAAACCTAGGAAGGGAGAATATGACCTAAATGTTCATCCATTGACACAAATGAACTAATTGGAAGCACAAGATTGGTTAAAAACCCTAATCACAAATTGTTTTGACATGGCTGCATGAAAATCAATATCTTGAATACTAATTGTTTTTGATGCATTTCTCCATATAATCAATAACTGATATGGTTTGACATTCATTAAACTTGATTATTAGGGACCTTCAGTAATCTTGTGTTTTGTAAATTTACAATTTATGAAACTGCTGCACATATTGTTAGAATAGATATTGTTTTGCATACATTTCCATAAAACTGAGGCCTAAATTACCATCAAAACATGCCTAGGGAGGACAAAAATGAACTAAACGTTCATCCAATGACACAGAAACACCTCTTGGATCCACAAGATTGGCTAAAAACATAATTGGACAAGAATAAGCCTGGGGAGGAAGAAATTAACCTAAATAATCAACGAATGACAAAAAACTTATTGGATGCACAAGATTGGTTAAAAACCCTAATTGTACAAAAATAAGCCTAGGGTGGGCGAAAATGACCTGAATGTTCATCCAATGACACAAATGAACTAATTGGATGCACAAAATTGGTTAAAAATCTAATTGGACAAGAGTAAGCCTTGGGAGCACCAAAATAACCTAAATGTTCATCCAATGACACAAACACACCTATTTAATGCACAAGATTGGTTAAAAACCCTAATTCGACAAGAATTAGCCTAGGGAGGACGAAAATGACCAAAATTTTCATCTAATGAGACAAACACACCTATTGGATGCACAAGATTGGTTAAAAACTGTAATTGGACAAGAATCAGATTAGAAAGGACGAAAATAACCTAAATATTCATCCAATGACATAAACGAACTTATTGGATACACAAGATTGGTTAAAAACGCTAATTGGACAAGAATAAGCCTAGGGAGGAAGAAACTAACCTAAATATTCATCGAATGACACAAACAAACTTATTAGATAAACAAGATTGGTTATAAACCCTAATTGGAAGAGAATAAGCTTAGGGAGGGCGAAAATGACAGGAATGTTCATCCAATGACACAAATGAACTATTTGGATGCACAAGATTGGCTAAAAACCTAATTGGACAAGAATAAGCCAAGGGACGACGAAAATAACCTAAATATTCATCCAATGACACAAACACACCTATTCAATGCACAAGATTAGTTAAAAAACGTAATTGGACAAGAATTAGACTAAGGAGGACGAAAAAGACTTAATTTTCATCCAATGACACAAACGAACTTATTGGATGCACAAGATTGGTTAAAAACCCTAATAGGACAAGAATAAGCCTTTGGAGGACAAAAATGACCTAAATGTTCATCCAATGACACAAATGAACTAATTGGATGCACAAGATTGGTTTAAAACCCTAATTGGACAAGAATAAGCCTAGGGAGAACGAAAATGACAAAAAATTTCATCCAATGAGTCAAACACACCTATGGGATCCACAAGATTGGTTAAAAACCCTAATTGAACAAGAATTAGACTTGGGAAGACGAAAATGACCTAAATATTCATCCAATGACACATGGACATTATTGGATGAAAACGATTGGTTAAAAACCCTAATTGGATAAGAATAAGCTTGGGGAGGATGAAAATAACCTAAATGTTCATCCAATGACACAAACACACCTATTTGATGCACAAGATTGGTTAAGAACCCTATTTGGACAAAAAGTAGCCTAGGGAGGACGAAAATAACCAAAATTTTCATCTAATGAGACAAACACACCTATTGAATACACAAGATTGCTTAAAAACCCTAATTGGACAAGAATTAGTCTAGGGTGGACGAAAAATACCTAAATGTTCATCCAACGACACAAAAACACCTATTGGATGCACAAGATTGGTTAAAAACCCTAATTCGACAAGAATAAGCATAGGGAGGATCAAAGTGACCGAAATGATCATCCGATGACACAAACACACCTATTTAATCCACAAGATTGGTTAAAAACCCTAATTGGAAAAGAATTAGCGTAGCGAGGACGAAAATGACCAAATTTTTCATATAATGAGACAAACACACCAATTGGATGCACATGATTGGTTAAAAACTGTAATTGGACAAGAATAAGCCTATGGCGTATGAAAATGACCTAAATGTTCATCCAACGACACAAACGAACTTATTGGATGCACAAGATTAGTCAAAAACCCGAATTGGACCAGAATAATCCTAGGGAGGACGAAAGTGACCTAAATGTTCATCCAATGACACAAACAGACCTATTGGATGCACAAGGTTGGTTAAAAACCCAAATTGGAGAAGAATATGCCTAGGGAGGATAAAAATGTCCTAAATGTTCATCCAATGACACAAACACACCTATTCGATGCACAAGATTGGTTAAAAACCCTAATTCGACAAGAATAAGCCAAGGGAGGACGAAAATAACCTAAATATTCATCCAATGTTACAAACGAACTTATTGGAAGCAGAAGATTGGTTAAAAACCCTAATTGGACAAGTATAAGCCTAGGGAGTACGAAAATAACCTAAACATTCATCCAAGCACACAAAAACACCTATTGGATCCACAAGATTGGTTAAGCATAGGGAGGAAGAAAATAACTGAAATATTCATCCAATGACACAAACAAACTTATTGGATGCACAAGATTTGTT
Organism: Cicer judaicum; assembly: GCA_037974835.1. NCBI lineage: Eukaryota > Viridiplantae > Streptophyta > Magnoliopsida > Fabales > Fabaceae > Cicer > Cicer judaicum. The sequence goes on from JBBPBS010000072.1 coordinate 239,936, forward strand.
AAAAACATTAATTGGACAAGAATAAACCTAGGGAGGGCGAAAATGACCTAAATGTTTATCCATTGACACAAATGAACTAATTGGAAGCACAAGATTGGTTAAAAACCCTAATCACAAATTGTTTTGACATGGCCGCATGAAAATCAATATCTTGAATACTAATTGTTTTTGATGCATTTCTCCATATAATCAATAACTGATATTGTTTGAAATTCATTAAACTTGATTATTAGGGACCTTCTGTAATCTGGTGTTTTGTAAATTTACAATTTATGAAACAGCTGCGCATATTGTTAGAATAGATATTTTTTTGCATACATTTCCATAAAACTGAGGCCTAAATTACCATCAGAATATGCCTAGGGAGGACAAAAATGACCTAAACGTTCATCCAATGACATAGAAACACCTCTTGGATCCACAAGATTGGCTAAAAACATAATTGGACAAGAATAAGCCTGGGGAGGAAGAAATTAACCTAAATAATCAACGAATGACAAAAAACTTATTGGATGCACAAGATTGGTTAAAAACCCTAATTGTACAAAAATAAGCCTACGAAGGGCGAAAATGACCTGAATGTTCATATAATGACACAAATGAACTAATTGGATGCACAAGATTGGTTAAAAACCTAATTGGACAAGAATAAGCTTTGGGAGCACCAAAATAACCTAAATGTTCATCCAATGACACAAACACACCTATTTAATGCACAAGATTGGTTAAAAACCCTAATTGGACAAGAATTAGCTTAGGGAGGACGAAAATGACCAAAATTTTCATCTAATGAGACAAACACACATTTATTGGATGACAAGATTGGTTAAAAACCGTAATTGGACAACAATCAGATTAGAAAGGACGAAAATAACCTAAATATTCATCCAATGACACAAACGAACTTATTGGATACACAAGATTGGTTAAAAACGCTAATTGGACAAGAATAAACGTAGGGAGGAAAAAAATAACCTAAATATTCATCGAATGACACAAACAAACTTATTAGATACACAAGATTGGTTAAAAACCCTAACTAGAAGAGAATAAGCTTAGGGAGGGCGAAAATGACAGGAATGTTCATCCAATGACACAAACACACCTATTCAATGCACAAGATTGGTTAAAAACCGTAATTGGACAAGAATTAGACTAGGGAGGACGAAAAAAACTTAATTTTCAGCCAATGACACAAACGAACTTATTGGATGCACAACATTGGTTAAAAACCCTAATTGGACAAGAATAAGCCTTGGGAGGACAAAAATGACCTAAATGTTCATCCAATGACCCAAATGAACTAATTGGATGCACAAGATTGGTTTAAAACCCTAATTGGACAAGAATAAGCCTAGGGAGGACGAAAATGACAAAAATTTTCATCCAATGAGTCAAACACACCTATGGGATGCACAAGATTGGTTAAAAACCCTAATTGAACAAGAATTAGACTTGGGAAGACGAAAATGACCTAAATATTCATCCAATGACACATGGACATTATTGGATGAAAACGATTGGTTAAAAACCCTAATTGGACAAGAATAAGCCTAGGGAGGATGAAAATAACCTAAATGTTCATCCAATGACACAAACACACCTATTTGATGCACAAGATTGGTTAAGAACCCTATTTGGACAAGAATTAGCCTAGGGAGGACGAAAATGACCAAAATTTTCATCTAATGAGACAAACACACCTATTGAATACACAAGATTGGTTAAAAACCCTAATTGGACAAGAATTAGTCTAGGCAGGACGAAAAATACCTAAATGTTCATCCAATGACACAAAAACACCTATTGGATGCACAAGATTGGTTAAAAACCCTAATTCGACAAGAATAAGCATAGGGAGGATGAAAGTGACCTAAATGATCATCCGATCACATAAACACACCTATTTAATCCACAAGATAGGTTAAAAACCCTAATTGGACAAGAATTAGCGTAGGGAGGATGAAAATGACCAAATTTTTCATATAATGAGACAGACACACCAATTGGATGCACATGATTGGTTAAACACCGTAATTGGACAAGAATTAGATTAGGGAGGACGAAAATAGCCTAAATATTCATCCAATGACACAAACGAACTTATTGGATACACAAGATTGGTTTAAAACCCTAATTGGACAAGAATATGCCTTGGGAGGACAAAAATGACCTAAACGTTCATCAAATGACACAGAAACACCTATTGGATCCACAAGATTGGTTAATAACCTATTTGGACAAGAATAAGCCTAGGGAGGAAGAAAATAACTGAAATATTCATCCAATGACACAAACAAACTTATTGGATGCACAAGATTTGTTAAAAACATTAATTGGACAAGAATAAACCTAGGGAGGGCGAAAATGACCTAAATGTTTATCCATTGACACAAATGAACTAATTGGAAGCACAAGATTGGTTAAAAACCCTAATCACAAATTGTTTTGACATGGCCGCATGAAAATCAATATCTTGAATACTAATTGTTTTTGATGCATTTCTCCATATAATCAATAACTGATATTGTTTGAAATTCATTAAACTTGATTATTAGGGACCTTCTGTAATCTGGTGTTTTGTAAATTTACAATTTGTGAAACTGCTGCGCATATTGTTAGAATAGATATTTTTTTGCATACATTTCCATAAAACTGAGGCCTAAATTACCATCAGAATATGCCTAGGGAGGACAAAAATGACCTAAACGTTCATCCAATGACATAGAAACACCTCTTGGATCCACAAGATTGGCTAAAAACATAATTGGACAAGAATAAGCCTGGGGAGGAAGAAATTAACCTAAATAATCAACGAATGACAAAAAACTTATTGGATGCACAAGATTGGTTAAAAACCCTAATTGTACAAAAATAAGCCTACGGAGGGCGAAAATGACCTGAATGTTCATATAATGACACAAATGAACTAATTGGATGCACAAGATTGGTTAAAAACCTAATTGGAAAAGAATAAGCTTTGGGAGCACCAAAATAACCTAAATGTTCATCCAATGACACAAACACACCTATTTAATGCACAAGATTGGTTAAAAACCCTAATTGGACAAGAATTAGCTTAGGGAGGACGAAAATGACCAAAATTTTCATCTAATGAAACAAACACACCTATTGGATGACAAGATTGGTTAAAAACCGTAATTGGACAACAATCAGATTAGAAAGGACGAAAATAACGTAAATATTCATCCAATGACACAAACGAACTTATTGGATACACAAGATTGGTTAAAAACGCTAATTGGACAAGAATAAACGTAGGGAGGAAAAAAAATAACCTAAATATTCATCGAATGACACAAACAAACTTATTAGATACACAAGATTGGTTAAAAACCCTAACTGGAAGAGAATAAGCTTAGGGAGGGCGAAAATGACAGGAATGTTCATCCAATGACACAAACACACCTATTCAATGCACAAGATTGGTTAAAAACCGTAATTGGACAAGAATTAGACTAGGGAGGACGAAAAAAACTTAATTTTCAGCCAATGACACAAACGAACTTATTGGATTCACAAGATAGGTTAAAAACTCTAATTGGACAAGAATAAGCCTTGGGAGGACAAAAATGACCTAAATGTTCATCCAATGACCCAAATGAACTAATTGGATGCACAAGATTGGTTTAAAACCCTAATTGGACAAGAATAAGCCTAGGGAGGACGAAAATGACAAAAATTTTCATCCAATGAGTCAAACACACCTATGGGATGCACAAGATTGGTTAAAAACCCTAATTGAACAAGAATTAGACTTGGGAAGACGAAAATGACCTAAATATTCATCCAATGACACATGGACATTATTGGATGAAAACGATTGGTTAAAAACCCTAATTGGACAAGAATAAGCCTAGGGAGGATGAAAATAACCTAAATGTTCATCCAATGACACAAACACACCTATTTGATGCA
>JBBPBS010000072.1:243884-303736 GCA_037974835.1 Cicer judaicum
TTGGACAAGAATAAGCCTAGGGAGGAAGAAAATAACTGAAATATTCATCCAATGACACAAACAAACTTATTGGATGCACAAGATTTGTTAAAAACATTAATTGGACAAGAATAAACCTAGGGAGGGCGAAAATGACCTAAATGTTTATCCATTGACACAAATGAACTAATTGGAAGCACAAGATTGGTTAAAAACCCTAATCACAAATTGTTTTGACATGGCCGCATGAAAATCAATATCTTGAATACTAATTGTTTTTGATGCATTTCTCCATATAATCAATAACTGATATTGTTTGAACTTCATTAAACTTGATTATTAGGGACCTTCTGTAATCTGGTGTTTTGTAAATTTACAATTTATGAAACTGCTGCGCATATTGTTAGAATAGATATTTTTTTGCATACATTTCCATAAAACTGAGGCCTAAATTACCATCAGAATATGCCTAGGGCGGACAAAAATGACCTAACCGTTCATCCAATGACATAGAAACACCTCATGGATCCACAAGATTGGCTAAAAAGATAATTGGACAAGAATAAGCCTGGGGAGGAAGAAATTAACCTAAATAATCAACGAATGACAAAAAACTTATTGGATGCACAAGATTGGTTAAAAACCCTAATTGTACAAAAATAAGCCTACAGAGGGCGAAAATGACCTGAATGTTCATATAATGACACAAATGAACTAATTGGATGCACAAGATTGGTTAAAAACCTAATTGGACAAGAATAAGCTTTGGGGGCACCAAAATAACCTAAATATTCATCCAATGACACAAACACACCTATTTAATGTACAAGATTGGTTAAAAACCCTAATTGGACAAGAATTAGCTTAGGGAGGACGAAAATGACCAAAATTTTCATCTAATGAGACAAACACACCTATTGGATGACAAGATTGGTTAAAAACCGTAATTGGACAACAATCAGATTAGAAAGGACGAAAATAACCTAAATATTCATCCAATGACACAAACGAACTTATTGGATACACAAGATTGGTTAAAAACGCTAATTGGACAAGAATAAACGTAGGGAGGAAAAAAATAACCTAAATATTCATCGAATGACACAAACAAACTTATTAGATACACAAGATTGGTTAAAAACCCTAACTGGAAGAGAATAAGCTTAGGGAGGGCGAAAATGACAGGAATGTTCATCCAATGACACAAACACACCTATTCAATGCACAAGATTGGTTAAAAACCGTAATTGGACAAGAATTAGACTAGGGAGGACGAAAAAAACGTAATTTTCAGCCAATGACACAAACGAACTTATTGGATTCACAAGATTGGTTAAAAACCCTAATTGGACAAGAATAAGCCTTGGGAGGACAAAAATGACCTAAATGTTCATCCAATGACCCAAATGAACTAATTGGATGCACAAGATTGGTTTAAAACGCTAATTGGACAAGAATAAGCCTAGGGAGGACGAAAATGACAAAAATTTTCATCCAATGAGTCAAACACACCTATGGGATGCACAAGATTGGTTAAAAACCCTAATTGAACAAGAATTAGACTTGGGAAGACGAAAATGACCTAAATATTCATCCAATGACACATGGACATTATTGGATGAAAACGATTGGTTAAAAACCCTAATTGGACAAGAATAAGCCTAGGGAGGATGAAAATAACCTAAATGTTCATCCAATGACACAAACACACCTATTTGATGCATTAGATTGGTTAAGAACCCTATTTGGACAAGAATTAGCCTAGGGAGGACGAAAATGACCAAAATTTTAATCTAATGAGACAAACACACCTATTGAATACACAAGATTGGTTAAAAACCCTAATTGGACAAGAATTAGTCTAGGCAGGACGAAAAATACCTAAATGTTCATCCAATGACACAAAAACACCTATTGGATGCACAAGATTGGTTAAAAACCCTAATTCGACAAGAATAAGCATAGGGAGGATGAAAGTGACCTAAATGATCATCCGATCACATAAACACACCTATTTAATCCACAAGATAGGTTAAAAACCCTAATTGGACAAGAATTAGCGTAGGGAGGATGAAAATGACCAAATTTTTCATATAATGAGACAGACACACCAATTGGATGCACATGATTGGTTAAACACCGTAATTGGACAAGAATTAGATTAGGGAGGACGAAAATAGCCTAAATATTCATCCAATGACACAAACGAACTTATTGGATACACAAGATTGGTTTAAAACCCTAATTGGACAAGAATATGCCTTGGGAGGACAAAAATGACCTAAACGTTCATCAAATGACACAGAAACACCTATTGGATCCACAAGATTGGTTAATAACCTAATTGGACAAGAATAAGCCTAGGGAGGAAGAAAATAACTGAAATATTCATCCAATGACACAAACAAACTTATTGGATGCACAAGATTTGTTAAAAACATTAATTGGACAAGAATAAACCTAGGGAGGGCGAAAATGACCTAAATGTTTATCCATTGACACAAATGAACTAATTGGAAGCACAAGATTGGTTAAAAACCCTAATCACAAATTGTTTTGACATGGCCGCATGAAAATCAATATCTTGAATACTAATTGTTTTTGATGCATTTCTCCATATAATCAATAACTGATATTGTTTGAAATTCATTAAACTTGATTATTAGGGACCTTCTGTAATCTGGTGTTTTGTAAATTTACAATTTGTGAAACTGCTGCGCATATTGTTAGAATAGATATTTTTTTGCATACATTTCCATAAAACTGAGGCCTAAATTACCATCAGAATATGCCTAGGGAGGACAAAAATGACCTAAACGTTCATCCAATGACATTGAAACACCTCTTGGATCCACAAGATTGGCTAAAAACATAATTGGACAAGAATAAGCCTGGGGAGGAAGAAATTAACCTAAATAATCAACGAATGACAAAAAACTTATTGGATGCACAAGATTGGTTAAAAACCCTAATTGTACAAAAATAAGCCTACGGAGGGCGAAAATGACCTGAATGTTCATATAATGACACAAATGAACTAATTGGATGCACAAGATTGGTTAAAAACCTAATTGGAAAAGAATAAGCTTTGGGAGCACCAAAATAACCTAAATGTTCATCCAATGACACAAACACACCTATTTAATGCACAAGATTGGTTAAAAACCCTAATTGGACAAGAATTAGCGTAGGGAGGATGAAAATGACCAAAATTTTCATCTAATGAAACAGACACACCTATTGGATGCACATGATTGGTTAAACACCGTAATTGGACAAGAATTAGATTAGGGAGGACGAAAATAGCCTAAATATTCATCCAATGACACAAACGAACTTATTGGATACACAAGATTGGTTTAAAACCCTAATTGGACAAGAATATGCCTTGGGAGGACAAAAATGACCTAAACGTTCATCAAATGACACAGAAACACCTATTGGATCCACAAGATTGGTTAATAACCTAATTGGACAAGAATAAGCCTAGGGAGGAAGAAAATAACTGAAATATTCATCCAATGACACAAACAAACTTATTGGATGCACAAGATTTGTTAAAAACATTAATTGGACAAGAATAAACCTAGGGAGGGCGAAAATGACCTAAATGTTTATCCATTGACACAAATGAACTAATTGGAAGCACAAGATTGGTTAAAAACCCTAATCACAAATTGTTTTGACATGGCCGCATGAAAATCAATATCTTGAATACTAATTGTTTTTGATGCATTTCTCCATATAATCAATAACTGATATTGTTTGAAATTCATTAAACTTGATTATTAGGGACCTTCTGTAATCTGGTGTTTTGTAAATTTACAATTTGTGAAACTGCTGCGCATATTGTTAGAATAGATATTTTTTTGCATACATTTCCATAAAACTGAGGCCTAAATTACCATCAGAATATGCCTATGGAGGACAAAAATGACCTAAACGTTCATCCAATGACATAGAAACACCTCTTGGATCCACAAGATTGGCTAAAAACATAATTGGACAAGAATAAGCCTGGGGAGGAAGAAATTAACCTAAATAATCAACGAATGACAAAAAACTTATTGGATGCACAAGATTGGTTAAAAACCCTAATTGTACAAAAATAAGCCTACGGAGGGCGAAAATGACCTGAATGTTCATATAATGACACAAATGAACTAATTGGATGCACAAGATTGGTTAAAAACCTAATTGGAAAAGAATAAGCTTTGGGAGCACCAAAATAACCTAAATGTTCATCCAATGACACAAACACACCTATTTAATGCACAAGATTGGTTAAAAACCCTAATTGGACAAGAATTAGCTTAGGGAGGACGAAAATGACCAAAATTTTCATCTAATGAAACAAACACACCTATTGGATGACAAGATTGGTTAAAAACCGTAATTGGACAACAATCAGATTAGAAAGGACGAAAATAACGTAAATATTCATCCAATGACACAAACGAACTTATTGGATACACAAGATTGGTTAAAAACGCTAATTGGACAAGAATAAACGTAGGGAGGAAAAAAAATAACCTAAATATTCATCGAATGACACAAACAAACTTATTAGATACACAAGATTGGTTAAAAACCCTAACTGGAAGAGAATAAGCTTAGGGAGGGCGAAAATGACAGGAATGTTCATCCAATGACACAAACACACCTATTCAATGCACAAGATTGGTTAAAAACCGTAATTGGACAAGAATTAGACTAGGGAGGACGAAAAAAACTTAATTTTCAGCCAATGACACAAACGAACTTATTGGATTCACAAGATAGGTTAAAAACTCTAATTGGACAAGAATAAGCCTTGGGAGGACAAAAATGACCTAAATGTTCATCCAATGACCCAAATGAACTAATTGGATGCACAAGATTGGTTTAAAACCCTAATTGGACAAGAATAAGCCTAGGGAGGACGAAAATGACAAAAATTTTCATCCAATGAGTCAAACACACCTATGGGATGCACAAGATTGGTTAAAAACCCTAATTGAACAAGAATTAGACTTGGGAAGACGAAAATGACCTAAATATTCATCCAATGACACATGGACATTATTGGATGAAAATGATTGGTTAAAAACCCTAATTGGACAAGAATAAGCCTAGGGAGGATGAAAATAACCTAAATGTTCATCCAATGACAGAAACACACCTATTTGATGCATTAGATTGGTTAAGAACCCTATTTGGACAAGAATTAGCCTAGGGAGGACGAAAATGACCAAAATTTTAATCTAATGAGACAAACACACCTATTGAATACACAAGATTGGTTAAAAACCCTAATTGGACAAGAATTAGTCTAGGCAGGACGAAAAATACCTAAATGTTCATCCAATGACACAAAAACACCTATTGGATGCACAAGATTAGTTAAAAACCCTAATTCGACAAGAATAAGCATAGGGAGGATGAAAGTGACCTAAATGATCATCCGATCACATAAACACACCTATTTAATCCACAAGATAGGTTAAAAACCCTAATTGGACAAGAATTAGCGTAGGGAGGATGAAAATGACCAAATTTTTCATATAATGAGACAGACACACCAATTGGATGCACATGATTGGTTAAACACCGTAATTGGACAAGAATTAGATTAGGGAGGACGAAAATAGCCTAAATATTCATCCAATGACACAAACGAAGTTATTGGATACACAAGATTGGTTTAAAACCCTAATTGGACAAGAATATGCCTTGGGAGGACAAAAATGACCTAAACGTTCATCAAATGACACAGAAACACCTATTGGATCCACAAGATTGGTTAATAACCTAATTGGACAAGAATAAGCCTAGGGAGGAAGAAAATAACCTAAATATTCATCGAATGACACAAACAAACTTATACGATACACAAGATAGGTTAAAACCTAATTGGACAAGAATAAGCCTAAGGAGGAGGAAAATTTCCTAAATATTCATCCAATGACACAAACACCCCAATTTGATGCACAAGATTGGTTAAAAACCCTAATTTGACAAGAATTAGCCTAGGGAGGACGACAATGACGAAAACATTTATCTAATGAGACAAACACACCTATTGGATGCACAAGATTGGTTAAAAACCCTAATTGGACAAGAATTAGACTTGGGAAGACGAAAATGACCTAAATATTCCTCCAATGACACATGGACATTATTGGATGCAAACGATTGGTTAAAAACCCTAATTGGACAAGAATAAGCCTGGGGAGGATGAAAATAACCTAAATGTTCATCCAATGACACAAACACACCTATTTGATGCACAAGATTGGTTAAAAACCGTATTTGGACAAGAATTAGCCTAGGGAGGACGAAAATGACCAAAATTTTCATCTAATGAGATATACACACCAATTGGATACAGAAGATTGGTTAAAAACCCTAATTGGACAAGAATTAGTTTAGGGAGGACGAAAAAGACCTAAATGTTCATCCAATGACACAAAAACACCTATTGGATGCACAAGATTGGTTAAAAACCCTAATTCGACAAGAATAAGCATAGCGAGGAAGAAAGTCACCGAAATGATCATCCGATGACACAAACACACCTGTTTAATCCACAAGATTGGTTAAAATCCCAAATTGAACAAGAATTAGCCTTGGGAGGACGAAAATGACCAAAATTTTCATATAATGAGACAAACACACCAATTGGAAGCACAAGATTGGCTAAAAACCGTAATTGGACAAGAATTAGATTAGGGAGGACGAAAATAACCTAAATATTCATCCAATGACACAAACAAACTTATTGGATACACAAGATTGGTTAAAAACCCTAATTGGACAAGTATAAGCCTAGAGAGGGCGAAAATGACCTAAATGTTCATCCAATGACACAAATGAACTAATTGCATGTGCAAGATTAGTTAAAAACCCTATTTGGAAAGAATAAGTCTAGGGAGGACAAAAATGACCATAATGTTCAAATGAAAAAATTGGATGCACAAGATTGGTTAATAACCTAATAGGACAAGAATAAGCCTACGGAGGAAGAAAATAACCTAAATATTCATCGAATGACACAAACAAATATATTCGATACACAAGATTGGTTAAAACCCCTAATTGGACAAGAATAAGCCTAAGAAGGGAGAAAATGACATGAATGTTCATCCAATGAGACAAATGAACTATTTGGATGCACAAGATTGGCTAAAGACCTAATTGGACAAGAATAAGCCAAGCGAGGACCAAAATTACCTAAATGTTCATCCAATGACACAAACATACCTATTCAATGCACAAGATTGGTTAAAAACTGTAATTGGAAAAGAATTAGACTAGGGAGGACGAAAAAGACCTAAATTTTCATCCAATGACACAAAAACACCTATTGGATGCACAAGATTGGTTAACAACCCTAATTCGACAAGAATAATCATAGGGAGTAAGAAAGTGACCTAAATGATCATCAGATGACACAAACATACCTATTTAATCCACAAGATTGGTTAAAAACCCTATTTGGACAAGAATTAGCCTAGGTAGGACGAAAATGACCAAAATTTTCATATAATGAGACAAACGAACTTTTTGGATACACGAGATTGGTTAAAAACCCTAATTGGACAAGAATATGCCTAAGGAGGACAAAAATGACACAGAAACACATCTTGGAAACCCATGATTGGTTAAAAACATAATTGGACAAGAATAAGCCTAGAGAGGAAGAAATTAACCTAAATATTCATCGAATGACACAAACAAACTTATTGGATGCACAAGAATGGTTAAAAACCCTAATTGGACAAGAATAAGCCTAGGGAGGGCGAAAATGACCTGAATGTTCATCCAATGACACAAATGAACTAATTGGATGCACAAGATTGGTTAAAAACCTAATTGGACAACAATAAGCCTGGGGAGGACCAAAATAACCTAAATGTTCATCCAATGACACAAACACACCTATTTATTGCACAAGATTGGTTAATAACCCTAATTGGACAAGAATTAGCCTAGGGAGTACGAAAATGACCATAATTTTCATATAATGAGACAAACACACCAATAGGATGCACAAGATTGGTTAAAAACCGTAATTAGACAAGAATTAGATTAGGGAGGACTAAAATAACCTAAATATTCATCCAATGACACAAACGAACTTATTGGATACACAAGATTTGTTAAAAACCCCAATTGGACAAGAAAATGCCTTGGGAGGACGAAAACGACCTAAACTTTCATCAAATGACACAAAAACACCTATGGGATCCACAAGATTGGTTAATAACCTAATTGGACATTAATAAGCCTAGAGAGGAAGAAAATAACCTAAATATTCATCGAATGACACAAACAAACTTATTTGATACACAAGTTTGGTTAAAAACCCTAATTTCACAAGAATTAGCCTAGGGAGGACGACAATGACGAAAACATTTACTAATGAGACAAACACACCTATTGGATGCACAAGATTGGTTAAAAACCCTATTTGATGCACAAGATTGGTTAAAAACCCTATTTGGATAAGAATTAGCCTAAGGAGGACGAAAATGACCAAAATTTTCATCTAATGAGACAAACACACCTATTGGATACACAAGATTGGTTAAAAACCCTAATTGGACAAGAATTAGTCTAGGGAGGACGAAAAAGACCTAAATGTTCATCAAATGACACAAAAACACCTATTGGATGCACAAGATTGGTTAAAAACCCTAATTCGACAAGAATAAGCATAAGGAGGAAGAAAGTGACCTAAATTATCATCCGATGACACATACACATCTATTTAATCCACAAGATTGATTAAAAACCCTAATTGGACAAGAATTAGCCTAGGGAGGACGAAAATGACCAAAATTTTCATATAATGAGACAAACATACCACATGGATGCACAAGATTGGTTAAAATTCGTAATTGGACGAGAATTAGATTAGGGAGGACGAAAATAACCTAAATATTCATCCAATGACACAAACGAACTTATTGGATACACAAGATTTGTTAAAAACCGTAATTGGACAAGAATATGCCGTGGGAGGACGAAAACGACCTAAACGTTCATCAAATAACACAAAAACACCTATGGGATCCACAAGATTGGTTAATAACCTAATTGGACAAGAATAAGCCTAGGGAGGAAGAAAATAACCTAAATATTCATCGAATGACACAAACAAACTTATTTGATACACATGTTTAGTTAAAAACCATAATTGGACAAGAATAAGCCTAGGGAGGGCGAAAATGACATGAATGCTCATCCAATGACACAAATGAACTAATTAGATGCACAAGATTGGTTAACAACCTAAGTTGGACAAGAATAAGCCTATCGAGGATGAAAATAACCTAAATGTTAATCCAATGACACACCTATTTGATGCACAAGATTAGTTAAAAATCCTAACTGGACAAGAATTAGCCTAGGGAGGACGAAAATTACCAAAATGTTCATCTAATGAAACAAACACACCTATTGGATGCACAAGATTGGTTAAAAACCCTAATGGGAAAAGCATTAGACTAGGAAGGTAAAAAATTACCTAAATATTCATCCAATGACACAAACGAACTTATTGGATGCAGAAGATTGGATAAAAACCCTAATTACACTAGAATAAGCCTACGGAGGACGAAAACGACTTAAATGTTCATCCAATGACACAAAAACATCTATTGGATGCACTACCTGGTTAAAAAGCCTAATCCGACAAGAATAAGCCTTGGGATGATGAAAATAACCTAAATATTAATCCAATGACACAAACGAACTTGTTGATGCAAAAGAATGGTTAAAAAACCAAATTGGACAAGAATAGGCGTAGGGACGACGAAAATTACCTAATTGTTCATCCAATGACACAAACGAACTTATTGATGCATAAGAATGGTTAAAAACCCTAATTGGAACGAATAAGCCCAGGGAAGACGAAAATTGCATAAATGTTGAAATGAACTAGTTGGATGCACAAGATTGGTTAAAAACCCTAACTGGACTATAATAAGCCTAGGGAGGACGAAAATTTCCTAAATGTTCATCCAATGACACAACAGCACCTATTTGATGAACAAGATTGGTTAAAAACCCTAATTTGACAAGAATTAGCCTAGGGAGGACGAAAATGACGAAAACATTTACTAATGAGACAAACACACCTATTGGATGCACAAGATTGGTTAAAAACCGCAATTGGACAAGAATTAGACTCGGGTAGACGAAAATGACCTAAATATTCATCCAATGATACATGGACATTATTGGATGCAAACGATTGGTTAAAAACCCTAATTGGACAAGAATAAGCCTAGGGAGGACACAAACACACCTATTTGATGCACAAGATTGGTTGAAAACCCTATTTGGACAAGAATTAGCCTAGGGAGGACGAAAATGACCAAAATTTTCATCTAATGAGACAAACACACCTATTGGATACACAAGATTGGTTAAAAACCCTAATTGGACAAGAATTAGTCTAGGGAGGACGAAAAAGACCTAAATGTTCATCCAATGACACAAAAACACCTATTGGATGCACAAGATTGGTTAAAAATCCTAATTCGACAAGAATAAGCATAGGGAGGAAGAAAGTGACCTAAATTATCATCCGATGACACAAACACACCTATTTAATCCACAAGATTGGTTAAAAACCCTAATTGGACAAGAATTAGCCTAGGGAGGACGAAAATGACCAAAATTTTCATATAATGAGACAAACACACCACTTGGATGCACAAGATTGGTTAAAATTCGTAATTGGACGAGAATTAGATTAGGGAGGACGAAAATAACCTAAATATTCATCCAATGACACAAACCAACTTATTGGATACACAAGATTTGTTAAAAACCGTAATTGGACAAGAATATGCCGTGGGAGGACGAAAACGACCTAAACGTTCATCAAATAACACAAAAACACCTATGGGATCCACAAGATTGGTTAATAACCTAATTGGACAAGAATAAGCCTAGGGAGGAAGAAAATAACCTAAATATTCATCGAATGACACAAACAAACTTATTTGATACATAAGTTTGGTTAAAAACCATAATTGGACAAGAATAAGCCTAGGGAGGGCGAAAATGACATGAATGCTCATCCAATGACACAAATGAATTATTTGGAAGCACAAGATTGGCTAAAAACCTAATTGGACAAGAATAAGCCAAGGGAGGACCAAAATAACCTAAATGTTCATCCAATGACACAAACATACCTATTCAATGCACAAGATTGGTTAAAAATCGTAATTGGACAAGAATTAGACTAGATAGGACGAAAAAGACCTAAATTTTCATCCAATGACACAAACAAACTTATTGGATGCTCAAGATTGGTTAAAACCCCTAATTGGACAAGAATAAGCCTTGGGAGGACGAAAATGACCTAAATGTTCATCCAATGACACAAATGAACTAATTAGATGCACAAGATTGGTTAACAACCTAAGTTGGACAAGAATAAGCCTATCGAGGATGAAAATAACCTAAATGTTAATCCAATGACACACCTATTTGATGCACAAGATTAGTTAAAAATCCTAACTGGACAAGAATTAGCCTAGGGAGGACGAAAATTACCAAAATGTTCATCTAATGAAACAAACACACCTATTGGATGCACAAGATTGGTTAAAAACCCTAATGGGAAAAGCATTAGACTAGGAAGGTAAAAAATTACCTAAATATTCATCCAATGACACAAACGAACTTATTGGATGCAGAAGATTGGATAAAATCCCTAATTACACTAGAATAAGCCTACGGAGGACGAAAACGACTTAAATGTTCATCCAATGACACAAAAACATCTATTGGATGCACTACCTGGTTAAAAAGCCTAATCCGACAAGAATAAGCCTTGGGATGATGAAAATAACCTAAATATTAATCCAATGACACAAACGAACTTGTTGATGCAAAAGAATGGTTAAAAAACCAAATTGGACAAGAATAGGCGTAGGGACGACGAAAATTACCTAATTGTTCATCCAATGACACAAACGAACTTATTGATGCATAAGAATGGTTAAAAACCCTAATTGGAACGAATAAGCCCAGGGAAGACGAAAATTGCATAAATGTTGAAATGAACTAGTTGGATGCACAAGATTGGTTAAAAACCCTAACTGGACTATAATAAGCCTAGGGAGGACGAAAATTTCCTAAATGTTCATCCAATGACACAACAGCACCTATTTGATGAACAAGATTGGTTAAAAACCCTAATTTGACAAGAATTAGCCTAGGGAGGACGAAAATGACGAAAACATTTACTAATGAGACAAACACACCTATTGGATGCACAAGATTGGTTAAAAACCGCAATTGGACAAGAATTAGACTCGGGTAGACGAAAATGACCTAAATATTCATCCAATGATACATGGACATTATTGGATGCAAACGATTGGTTAAAAACCCTAATTGGACAAGAATAAGCCTAGGGAGGACACAAACCTAAATGTTCATCCAATGACACAAACACACCTATTTGATGCACAAGATTGGTTGAAAACCCTATTTGGACAAGAATTAGCCTAGGGAGGACGAAAATGACCAAAATTTTCATCTAATGAGACAAACACACCTATTGGATACACAAGATTGGTTAAAAACCCTAATTGGACAAGAATTAGTCTAGGGAGGACGAAAAAGACCTAAATGTTCATCCAATGACACAAAAACACCTATTGGATGCACAAGATTGGTTAAAAACCCTAATTCGACAAGAATAAGCATAGGGAGGAAGAAAGTGACCTAAATTATCATCCGATGACACAAACACACCTATTTAATCCACAAGATTGGTTAAAAACCCTAATTGGACAAGAATTAGCCTAGGGAGGACGAAAATGACCAAAATTTTCATATAATGAGACAAACACACCACTTGGATGCACAAGATTGGTTAAAATTCGTAATTGGACGAGAATTAGATTAGGGAGGACGAAAATAACCTAAATATTCATCCAATGACACAAACCAACTTATTGGATACACAAGATTTGTTAAAAACTGTAATTGGACAAGAATATGCCGTGGGAGGACGAAAACGACCTAAACGTTCATCAAATAACACAAAAACACCTATGGGATCCACAAGATTGGTTAATAACCTAATTGGACAAGAATAAGCCTAGGGAGGAAGAAAATAACCTAAATATTCATCGAATGACACAAACAAACTTATTTGATACACAAGTTTGGTTAAAAACCATAATTGGACAAGAATAAGCCTAGGGAGGGCGAAAATGACATGAATGCTCATCCAATGACACAAATGAATTATTTGGAAGCACAAGATTGGCTAAAAACCTAATTGGACAAGAATAAGCCAAGGGAGGACCAAAATAACCTAAATGTTCATCCAATGACACAAACATACCTATTCAATGCACAAGATTGGTTAAAAATCGTAATTGGACAAGAATTAGACTAGATAGGACGAAAAAGACCTAAATTTTCATCCAATGACACAAACAAACTTATTGGATGCTCAAGATTGGTTAAAACCCCTAATTGGACAAGAATAAGCCTTGGGAGGACGAAAATGACCTAAATGTTCATCCAATGACACAAATGAACTAATTAGATGCACAAGATTGGTTAACAACCTAAGTTGGACAAGAATAAGCCTATCGAGGATGAAAATAACCTAAATGTTAATCCAATGACACACCTATTTGATGCACAAGATTAGTTAAAAATCCTAACTGGACAAGAATTAGCCTAGGGAGGACGAAAATTACCAAAATGTTCATCTAATGAAACAAACACACCTATTGGATGCACAAGATTGGTTAAAAACCCTAATGGGAAAAGCATTAGACTAGGAAGGTAAAAAATTACCTAAATATTCATCCAATGACACAAACGAACTTATTGGATGCAGAAGATTGGATAAAATCCCTAATTACACTAGAATAAGCCTACGGAGGACGAAAACGACTTAAATGTTCATCCAATGACACAAAAACATCTATTGGATGCACTACCTGGTTAAAAAGCCTAATCCGACAAGAATAAGCCTTGGGATGATGAAAATAACCTAAATATTAATCCAATGACACAAACGAACTTGTTGATGCAAAAGAATGGTTAAAAAACCAAATTGGACAAGAATAGGCTTAGGGACGACGAAAATTACCTAATTGTTCATCCAATGACACAAACGAACTTATTGATGCATAAGAATGGTTAAAAACCCTAATTGGAACGAATAAGCCCAGGGAAGACGAAAATTGCATAAATGTTGAAATGAACTAGTTGGATGCACAAGATTGGTTAAAAACCCTAACTAGACTATAATAAGCCTAGGGAGGACGAAAATTTCCTAAATGTTCATCCAATGACACAACAGCACCTATTTGATGAACAAGATTGGTTAAAAACCCTAATTTGACAAGAATTAGCCTAGGGAGGACGAAAATGACGAAAACATTTACTAATGAGACAAACACACCTATTGGATGCACAAGATTGGTTAAAAACCGCAATTGGACAAGAATTAGACTCGGGTAGACGAAAATGACCTAAATATTCATCCAATGATACATGGACATTATTGGATGCAAACGATTGGTTAAAAACCCTAATTGGACAAGAATAAGCCTAGGGAGGACACAAACCTAAATGTTCATCCAATGACACAAACACACCTATTTGATGCACAAGATTGGTTGAAAACCCTATTTGGACAAGAATTAGCCTAGGGAGGACGAAAATGACCAAAATTTTCATCTAATGAGACAAACACACCTATTGGATACACAAGATTGGTTAAAAACCCTAATTGGACAAGAATTAGTCTAGGGAGGACGAAAAAGACCTAAATGTTCATCCAATGACACAAAAACACCTATTGGATGCACAAGATTGGTTAAAAACCCTAATTCGACAAGAATAAGCATAGGGAGGAAGAAAGTGACCTAAATTATCATCCGATGACACAAACACACCTATTTAATCCACAAGATTGGTTAAAAACCCTAATTGGACAAGAATTAGCCTAGGGAGGACGAAAATGACCAAAATTTTCATATAATGAGACAAACACACCACTTGGATGCACAAGATTGGTTAAAATTCGTAATTGGACGAGAATTAGATTAGGGAGGACGAAAATAACCTAAATATTCATCCAATGACACAAACCAACTTATTGGATACACAAGATTTGTTAAAAACCGTAATTGGACAAGAATATGCCGTGGGAGGACGAAAACGACCTAAACGTTCATCAAATAACACAAAAACACCTATGGGATCCACAAGATTGGTTAATAACCTAATTGGACAAGAATAAGCCTAGGGAGGAAGAAAATAACCTAAATATTCATCGAATGACACAAACAAACTTATTTGATACACAAGTTTGGTTAAAAACCATAATTGGACAAGAATAAGCCTAGGGAGGGCGAAAATGACATGAATGCTCATCCAATGACACAAATGAATTATTTGGAAGCACAAGATTGGCTAAAAACCTAATTGGACAAGAATAAGCCAAGGGAGGACCAAAATAACCTAAATGTTCATCCAATGACACAAACATACCTATTCAATGCACAAGATTGGTTAAAAATCGTAATTGGACAAGAATTAGACTAGATAGGACGAAAAAGACCTAAATTTTCATCCAATGACACAAACAAACTTATTGGATGCTCAAGATTGGTTAAAACCCCTAATTGGACAAGAATAAGCCTTGGGAGGACGAAAATGACCTAAATGTTCATCCAATGACACAAATGAACTAATTAGATGCACAAGATTGGTTAACAACCTAAGTTGGACAAGAATAAGCCTATCGAGGATGAAAATAACCTAAATGTTAATCCAATGACACACCTATTTGATGCACAAGATTAGTTAAAAATCCTAACTGGACAAGAATTAGCCTAGGGAGGACGAAAATTACCAAAATGTTCATCTAATGAAACAAACACACCTATTGGATGCACAAGATTGGTTAAAAACCCTAATGGGAAAAGCATTAGACTAGGAAGGTAAAAAATTACCTAAATATTCATCCAATGACACAAACGAACTTATTGGATGCAGAAGATTGGATAAAATCCCTAATTACACTAGAATAAGCCTACGGAGGACGAAAACGACTTAAATGTTCATCCAATGACACAAAAACATCTATTGGATGCACTACCTGGTTAAAAAGCCTAATCCGACAAGAATAAGCCTTGGGATGATGAAAATAACCTAAATATTAATCCAATGACACAAACGAACTTGTTGATGCAAAAGAATGGTTAAAAAACCAAATTGGACAAGAATAGGCGTAGGGACGACGAAAATTACCTAATTGTTCATCCAATGACACAAACGAACTTATTGATGCATAAGAATGGTTAAAAACCCTAATTGGAACGAATAAGCCCAGGGAAGACGAAAATTGCATAAATGTTGAAATGAACTAGTTGGATGCACAAGATTGGTTAAAAACCCTAACTGGACTATAATAAGCCTAGGGAGGACGAAAATTTCCTAAATGTTCATCCAATGACACAACAGCACCTATTTGATGAACAAGATTGGTTAAAAACCCTAATTTGACAAGAATTAGCCTAGGGAGGACGAAAATGACGAAAACATTTACTAATGAGACAAACACACCTATTGGATGCACAAGATTGGTTAAAAACCGCAATTGGACAAGAATTAGACTCGGGTAGACGAAAATGACCTAAATATTCATCCAATGATACATGGACATTATTGGATGCAAACGATTGGTTAAAAACCCTAATTGGAAAAGAATAAGCCTAGGGAGGACACAAACCTAAATGTTCATCCAATGACACAAACACACCTATTTGATGCACAAGATTGGTTGAAAACCCTATTTGGACAAGAATTAGCCTAGGGAGGACGAAAATGACCAAAATTTTCATCTAATGAGACAAACACACCTATTGGATACACAAGATTGGTTAAAAACCCTAATTGGACAAGAATTAGTCTAGGGAGGACGAAAAAGACCTAAATGTTCATCCAATGACACAAAAACACCTATTGGATGCACAAGATTGGTTAAAAACCCTAATTCGACAAGAATAAGCATAGGGAGGAAGAAAGTGACCTAAATTATCATCCGATGACACAAACACACCTATTTAATCCACAAGATTGGTTAAAAACCCTAATTGGACAAGAATTAGCCTAGGGAGGACGAAAATGACCAAAATTTTCATATAATGAGACAAACACACCACTTGGATGCACAAGATTGGTTAAAATTCGTAATTGGACGAGAATTAGATTAGGGAGGACGAAAATAACCTAAATATTCATCCAATGACACAAACCAACTTATTGGATACATAAGATTTGTTAAAAACCGTAATTGGACAAGAATATGCCGTGGGAGGACGAAAACGACCTAAACGTTCATCAAATAACACAAAAACACCTATGGGATCCACAAGATTGGTTAATAACCTAATTGGATAAGAATAAGCCTAGGGAGGAAGAAAATAACCTAAATATTCATCGAATGACACAAACAAACTTATTTGATACACAAGTTTGGTTAAAAACCATAATTGGACAAGAATAAGCCTAGGCAGGGCGAAAATGACATGAATGCTCATCCAATGACACAAATGAATTATTTGGAAGCACAAGATTGGCTAAAAACCTAATTGGACAAGAATAAGCCAAGGGAGGACCAAAATAACCTAAATGTTCATCCAATGACACAAACATACCTATTCAATGCACAAGATTGGTTAAAAACCGTAATTGGACAAGAATTAGACTAGATAGGACGAAAAAGACCTAAATTTTCATCCAATGACACAAACAAAATTATTGGATGCTCAAGATTGGTTAAAACCCCTAATTGGACAAGAATAAGCCTTGGGAGGACGAAAATGACCTAAATGTTCATCCAATGACACAAATGAACTAATTAGATGCACAAGATTGAATAACAACCTAAGTTGGACAAGAATAAGCCTATCGAGGATGAAAATAACCTAAATGTTAACCCAATGACACACCTATTTGATGCACAAGATTAGTTAAAAATCCTAACTGGACAAGAATTAGCCTAGGGAGGACGAAAATTACCAAATTGTTCATCTAATGAAACAAACACACCTATTGGATGCACAAGATTGGTTAAAAACCCTAATGGGAAAAGCATTAGACTAGGAAGGTAAAAAATTACCTAAATATTCATCCAATGACACAAACGAACTTATTGGATGCAGAAGATTGGATAAAAACCCTAATTAGACTAGAATAAGCCTACGGAGGACGAAAATGACTTAAATGTTCATTCAATGACACAAAAACATCTATTGAATGCACTACCTGGTTAAAAAGCCTAATTCGACAAGAATAAGCCTTGGGATGATAAAAATAACCTAAATATTAATCCAATGACACAAACGAACTTGTTGATGCAAAAGAATGGTTAAAAACCCGAATTGGACAAGAATAGGCGTAGGGACGACGAAAATGAACTAATTGTTCATCCAATGACACAAACGAACTTATTGATGCATAAGAATGGTTAAAAACACTAATTGGAACGAATAAGCCTAGGGAAGACGAAAATTGCCTAAATGTTGAAATGAACTAGTTGGATGCACAAGATTGGTTAAAAACCCTAACTGGACTATAATAAGCCTAGGGTGGACGAAAATTTCCTAAATGTTCATCTAATGCGACAAACACACCTATTGGATGCACAAGATTGGTTAAAAACCGCAATCGGACAAGAATTAGACTTGGGTAGACGAAAATGACCTAAATATTCATCCAATGATACATGGACATTATTGGATGCAAACGATTGGTTAAAAACCCTAATTGGACAAGAATAAGCCTGGAGAGGATGAAAATAACCTAAATGTTCATCCAATGACACAAACACACCTATTTGATGCACAAGATTGGTTAAAAACCCTATTTGGACAAGAATTAGCCTAGGGAGGACGAAAATGACCAAAATTTTCATCTAATGAGACAAACACACCTATTGGATACCCAAGATTGGTTAAAAACCCTAATTGGACAAGAATTAGTCTAGGGAGGACGAAAAAGACCTAAATGTTCATCCAATGACACAAAAACACATATTGGATGCAGAAGATTGGTTAAAAACCCTAATTCGACAAGAATAAGCATAGGGAGGAAGAAAGTGACCTAAAGGATCATCCGATGACACAAACACACCAATTTAATCCACAAGATTGGTTAAAAACCCTAATTGGACAAGAATTAGCCTAGGGAGGACGAAAATGACTAAAATTTTCATATAATGAGCCAAACACACCAATTGGATGCACAAGATTGGTTAAAAACCGTAATTGGACAAGAATTAGATTAGGGAGGACGAAAATAACCAAAATATTCATCCAATGACACAAACGAACTTGTTGGATACACAAGATTGGTTAAAAACCCTAATTGGACAAGAATATGCCTTGGGAGACAAAAACGACCTAAACATTCATCAAATTACACAGAAACACCTATTGGATCCACAAGATTGGTTAATAACCTAATTGGACAAGAATAAGCCTAGGGAGGAAGAATGTTGCCTAGGGCGAAAATGACATGAATGTTCATCCAATGACACAAATCAACTATTTGGATGCACAAGATTGGCTAAAAACCTAATTGGACAAGAATAAGCCAAGGGAGGACCAAGATAACCTAAATGTTCATCCAATGACTCAAACATACCTATTCAATGCATAAGATTGGTTAAAAACCGTAATTGGACAAGAATTAGACTAGGGAGGACGAAAAAGACCTAAATTTTCATCCAATGACACAAACGAACTTATTGGATGCACAAGATTGGTTAAAAACTCTAATTGGACAAGAATAAGCCTTGGGAGGACGAAAATGACCTAAATGTTCATCCAATGACACAAAATTTAATAATTGATTGCACAAGATTGTTTAAAAACCCTAATTGGACAAGAATAAGCCTAGGGAGGACGAAAATGACCAAAATTTTCATATAATGAGACAAACACACCAATTGGATGCACAAGATTGGTTAAAAACCGTAATTGGACAAGAATTAGATTAGGGAGGAAGAAAATAACCAAAATATTCATCCAATGACACAAACGAACTTGTTGGATACACAAGATTGGTTAAAAACCCTAATTGGACAAGAATATGCCTTGGGAGGACAAAAATGACCTAAACATTCATCAAATGACACAGAAACACCTATTGGATCCACAAGATTGGTTAATAACCTAATTGGACAAGAATAAGCCTAGGGAGGAAGAAAATAACCTAAATATTCATCGAATGACACAAACAAACTTATTCGATACACAAGATTAGTTAAAAACCCTAATTGGACAAGAATAAGCCTAAGGAGGGCGAAAATGACATGAATGTTCATCCAATGACACAAATCAACTATTTGGATGCACAAGATTGGCTAAAAACCTAATTGGACAAGAATAAGCCAAGGGAGTACCAAGATAACCTAAATGTTCATCCAATGACACAAACATACCTATTCAATGCATAAGATTGGTTAAAAACCGTAATTGGACAAGAATTAGACTAGGGAGGACGAAAAAGACCTAAATTTTCATCCAATGACACAAACGAACTTATTGGAAGCACAAGATTGGTTAAAAACTCTAATTGGACAAGAATAAGCCTTGGGAGGACGAAAATGACCTAAATGTTCATCCAATGACACAAAATTTAATAATTGATTGCACAAGATTGTTTAAAAACCCTAATTGGACAAGAATAAGCCTAGGGAGGACGAAAATGACCAAAATTTTCATATAATGAGACAAACACACCAATTGGATGCACAAGATTGGTTAAAAACCGTAATTGGACAAGAATTAGTCCAGGGAGGACGAAAAAGACCTGAATGTTCATCTAATGAACCAAAAACACATATTGGATGCACAAGATTGGTTAAAAACCCTAATTCGACAAGAATAAGCATAGGGAGGAAGAAAGTGACCTAAATGATCATTCGATGACACAAACACACCACTTTAATCCACAAGATTGGTTAAAAACCCTAATTGGACAAGAATTAGCCTAGGGAGGACGAAAATGACCAAAATTTTCATATAATGAGACAAACACACCAATTGGAAGCACAAGATTGGTTAAAAACCGTAATTGGACAAGAATTAGATTAGGGAGGACAAAAATAACCAAAATATTCATCCAATGACACAAACGAAATGACACAAACGAACTTATTCGATACATAAGATTAGTTAAAAACCCTAATTGGACAAGAATAAGCCTAAGGAGGGCGAAAATGACATGAATGTTCATCCAATGACACAAATCAACTCTTTGGATGCACAAGAATGGCTAAAAACCTAATTGGACAAGAATAAGCCAAGGGAGGACCAAGATAACCTAAATGTTCATCCAATGACACAAACACACCTATTCAATCCACAAGATTGGTTAAAAACCGTAATTGGACAAGAATTAGACTAGGGAGGACGAAAAAGACCTAAATTTTCATCCAATGACACAAACGAACTTATTGGATGCACAAGATTGGTTAAAAACACTAATTGGACAAGAATAAGCCTTGGGAGGACGAAAACGACCTAAATGTTCATCCAATGACACAAATGAACTAATTGGATGCACAAGATTGGTTAAAAACCCTAATTGGACAAGAATAAGCCTAGGGAGGACGAAAATGACCAAAATTTTCATCCAATGAGTCAAACACAACTATGGGATGCACAAGATTGTATTAAAAGCCTAATTGGACAAGAATAAGCCTAGGGAGGACGAAAAAGACCTAAATGTTCATCCAATGACACAAAAACGCATATTAGATGCACAAGATTGGTTAAAAACCCTAATTCGACAAGAAGAAGCATAGGGAGGAAGAAAGTGACCTAAATGATCATCCGATGACACAAACACACCAATTTAATCCACAAGATTGGTTAAAAACCCTAATTGGACAAGAATTAGCCTAGGGAGGACGAAAATGACCAAAATTTTCATCCAATGAGTCAAACACAACTATGGGATGCACAAGATTGTATTAAAACCCTAATTGGACAAGAATAAGCCTAGGGAGGACGAAAATGACCTAGATGTTCATCCAATGACACAAATGAACTAATTGGATGCACAAGATTGGTTAACATCCCAAGTTGGACAAGAATAAGCCTAGCGAGGATGAAAATAACCTAAATGTTAATCCAATGACACACCTATTTGATGCACAAGATTAGTTAAAAACCCTAATTGGACAAGAATTAGCCTAGGGAGGACGAAAAATACCAAAATGTTCATCTATTGAAACAAACACACCTATTGGATTCACAAGATTGGTTAAAAACCCTAATTAGAAAAGCATTAGACTAGGGAGGGTAAAAATGACCTAAATATTCATCCAATGACACAAACGAACTTATTGGATGCAGAAGATTGGATAGAAACCTTTAATTAGACTGGCATAAGCCTAGGCAAGACAAAAACGACTGAAATGTTCCTACAATAACACAAAAACATCTATTGGATGCACTAGAATGGTTAAAAAGCCTAATTCGACAAGAATAAGCCTTGGGAGGAAGAAAACAACCTAAATATTAATCCAACGACACAAATGAACTTATTGATGCAAAAGAATGGTTAAAAACCCTAATTGGACAAGAATAAACGTAGGGAGAACGAAAATTACCTATATGTTCATCCAATGATAAAAACGAACTTATTGATGCATAAGAATGGTTAAAAACCCTGATTGGAACGAATAAGCCTAGGGAAGACGAAAATTGCCTAAATGTTGAAATGAACTTGTTGGATGCACAAGATTGGTTAAAAACCCTAATTGGACAAGAATAAGCGTAGCGAGGACGAAAATATTCTAAATGTTCATCCAATGACTCAAAAACACCTTTTGGATGCATAAGTTTTGTTAAAAACTCTAATTGGACAAGAATACTCCTGGGGAGGATGAAAATAACCTAAATGTCCATCTAATGACACAAACACACCTATTTCATGCACACGATTGGTTAAAAACCTTATTTGGACAACAATTAGCCTATGGAGGACGAAAAAGACCTAAATGTTCATCCAATGACACAAATGAAATAATTGGACACATAAGATTGGTTAAAAACCCTAATGGGACAAGAATATATCAGGGGAGGATGAAAATAACCTAAATGTTCATACAATGACACAAACACACCTATTTGATGCACAAGATTGATTAAAAACCCTAATTCGAAAAGAATATGCCTAGGGAGGACGAAAATGACCTAAACGTTCATCCAATGACACAGAAACACCTATTGGATCCACAAGATTGGTTAAAAACCTTATTGGACAAGAATAAGCCTAGGGAGGAAGAAAATAACCTAATTATTCATTGAATGACACAACAAACTTATTAGATACACAAGATTGGTTAAAAACCCTAATTGGGCAAGAATAAGCCTAGGGAGGGCGAAAATGACATGAATGTTCATCCAATGACACAAATAAACGATTTGGATGCACAAGATTGGCTAAAAACCTAATTGGACAAGAATAAGCCAAGGGAGGACCAAAATAACCTAAATGTTCATACAGTGACACAAACACACCTATTTGATACACAAGATTGGTTATAAACCGTAACTGGACAAGAATTAGACTACGGAGGACGAAAATAACCTAAATTTTCATACCATGACACAAATGAACTTTTTGGATGCACAAGATAGGTTAAAAATACAAATTGGACAAGAATATGCCTAAGGAGGTTAAAAATGACCTAAACGTTCATCCAATGACACAGAAACACCTCTTGGATCCACAAGATTTGTTAAAAACATAATTGGACAAGAATAAGCCTAGAGAGGAAGAAATTAACCTAAATATTCATCGAATGACACAAACAAACTTATTGGATGCACAAGATTGGTTAGGGAGGGCGAAAATGACTTGAATGTTCATCCAATGACACAAATGAACTAATTGGATGCACAAGATTGGTTAAAAACCTAATTGGACAAGAATAAGCCTGGGGAGGACCAAAATAACCTAAATGTTCATCCAATGACACAAACACACCTATTTAATGCACAAGTTTGGTTAAAAACCCTACTTGGAGAAGAATTAGACAAGGGAGAACGAAAATGACCAAAAGTTTCATCTAATAAGACAAACACACTTATTGGATGCACAACATTGGTTAAAAACCGTAATTGGACAAGAATTAGATTAGGGAGGACGAAAATGACCTAAATATTCATCCAATAACACACACGAACTTATTGAATACACAAAATTGGTTAAAAACCCTAATTCGACAAGAATGTGCCTAGGGAGGACGAAAATGACCTAAACGTTTATCCAATGACACAAAAACACCTATTGGATCCACAAGATTGGTTAAAAACCTTTTTGGACAAGAATAAGCCTAGGGAGGAAGAAAATAACCTAAATTTTCATCGAATGACACAAACAAACTTATAAGATACACAAGATTGATTAAAAACCCTAATTGGACAAGAATAAGCCTAGGGAGGGCGAAAATGACCTAAATGTTCATCCAATCACACAATTGAACTAATTGGACGCACAAGATTGGTTAAAAACCCTAACTGGACAAGAATAAGCCTAGGGAGGACGAAAATGACCTAAGTGTTCATCCAATGACACAAATGAACTAATTGGATGCTCAAGATTGGTTGAAAACCCTAATTGGACAAGAAAAAGCCTAGGGAGGACGAAAATGACCAAAAGATTCATCCAATGAGACAAACACACCTATGGGATGCACAAGATTGGTTTAAAATCCTAATAGGACAAGAATAAGCCTAGGGAGGACGAAAATAACCTTAATGTTCATCCAATGACACAAATGAACTAATCGGATGCACAAGACTGGTTAAAAACGTTATTGGACAAGAATTAGCCTAGGGAGGACCAAAATAACCTAAATGTTCATCCAATGACACAAACACACCTATTTAATGCACAAGATTGGTTAAAAACCCTAATTGGACAAGAATTAGCCTAGGGAGGACGAAAATAACCAAAATGTTCATCTAATGAGACAAACGCACCTATTGGAAGCACAAGATTGGTTAAAAACCGTAATTGGACAAGAATTAGATTAGAAAGGACGAAAATGACCTAAATATTCATCCAATGACACAAACAAACTTATTGGATACACAAGATTGGTTAAAAACCCTAATTGGACCAGAATAAGCTTGGGAAGGAAGAAAATAACCAAAATATACAACGAATGACACAAACAAACTTATTAGATACACAAGATTGGTTAAAAACCCTAATTGGACAAGAATAAGCCTAGGGAGGGCGAAAATGACATGAATGTTCATCCAATGACACAAATAAACTATTTGGATGCACAAGATTGGCTAAAAACCTAATTGGACAAGAATAAGCCAAGGGAGGACCAAAATAAGCTAAATGTTCATCCAATAACACAAACACACCTATTCAATGCACAAGATTGGTTAAAAACCGTAATTGGACGAGAATTAGACTACGGAGGACGAAAAACACCTAAATTTTCATCCAATGACACAAACGAACATATTGGATGCACAAGATTCGTTAAAAACCCTAATTGGACAAGAATAAGCATAGGGAGGACGAAAACGACCTAAATGTTCATCCAATGACACAAATGAACTAATTGGATGCACAAGATTGGTTAAAAACCCTAATTGGACAAGAATAAGCCTAGGGAGGACGAAAATGACCAAAATTTTCATCCAATGAGTCAAACACAACTATGGGATGCACAAGATTGTATTAAAAGCCTAATTGGACAAGAATAAGCCTAGGGAGGACGAAAAAGACCTAAATGTTCATCCAATGGCACAAATGAACTAATTGGGTGCACAAGATTGGTTAAAAACCCAAGTTGGACAAGAATAAGCCTAGCGAGGATGAAAATAACCTAAATGTTAATCCAATGACACACCTATTTGATGCACCAGATTAGATAAAAACCCTAATTGGACAAGAATTAGCCTATGGAGGACGAAAATGACCAAAATGTCCATCTAATGAAACAAACACCCCTATTGGATGCACAAATTTGGTTAAAAACCCTAAATGGAAAAGCATTAGAATAGGGAGGAGAAAAATGACCTAAATATTCATCCAATGACACAAACAAAATTATTGGATGCAGAAGATTGGATAAAAACCCTAACTAGACTAGAATAAGCCTAGGGAAGACAAAAACGACTTAAATATTCATCCAATGACACAAAAACATCTATTGGATGCACTAGATTGGTTAAAAAGCCTCATTCGAGAAGAATAAGCCTTGGGAGGCAAAAAATAACCTAAATATTAATCCAATGACACAAACAAACTTATTGATGCAAAAGAATGGTTAAAAACCCAAATTGGACAAGTATAAGCGTAGGGAGGACGAAAATGACCTAATTGTTCATCCAATGACACAAACGAACTTTTTGATGCATAAGAATGGTTAAAAACCCTAATTGGAACGAATAAGCCTAGGGAAGACGAAAATTGCCTAAATATTGAAATAAACTAGTTGGATACACAACATTGGTTAAAGACCCTAATTGGACAAAAATAAGCCTATGGAGGACGAAAATATCATAAATGTTCATCCAATGACACAAACACACCTATTTGATGCACAAGATTGGTTAAAAACCCTAATTGGACAAGAATTAGCCTAGGGAGGACGACAATGACCAAAACTTTTATCTAATGAGACAAACACACCTATTGGATCCACAAGATTGGTTAAAACCCCTAATTGGACAAGAATTAGACTTGGGAAGACGAAAATGACCTAAATATTCATCTAATGACATAAATGTTCATCCAATGACACAAATGAACTAATTGATCGCACAAGATTGGTTAAAAATCCTAATTGGACAAGAATTAGACTACGGAGGAGGAAAATGAACTAAATATTCATCCAATGACACAAATGAACTTATTGGATACACAAAATTAGTTAAAAACCCTAATTGGACAAGAATATGTCTAGGGAGGACAAAAATGACCTAAACGATCATCCAATGACCCAGAAACACCTCTTGGATACACAAGATTGGTTAACAACATAATTCGACAAGAATAAGCCTAGGGAGGGCGAAAATGACCTTAATGTTCATCCAATGACACAAATGAACTAATTGGATGCACAAGATTGGTTAAAAACGTATTAGAACAAGAATAAGCATGGGGAGGACCAAAATAACCTAAATTTTCATCCAATGACACACACACACCTATTTAATCCACTAGATTGGTTAAAAACCCTAATTGGAAAAGAATTAGCCAAGGGAGGACGAAAATGACCTAAACATTCATATAATGAGACAAACACACCTATTGGATGCACAAGATTGGTTAAAAACCCTAATTGGACAAGAATTAGTCTAGGAAGGACGAAAAAGACCTAAATGTTCATCCAATGACACAGATACACCTATTGGATGCACAAGATTGGTTAAAAACCCTATATGGACATGAATTAGCCTAGGGAGGACGTAAATGACCAAATTTTTCATCTAATGAGACAAACACACCTATTGGATGCACAAGATTGGTTAAAAACCCTAATTGGACAAGAATAAGCCTGGGGAGGATGAAAATAACCTAAATGTCCATCCAATGACACAAACACACCTATTTGATGCTCAAGATTGGTTAAAAACCTTATTTGGACAACAATTAGCGTAGGGAGGACGAAAAGGACCTAAATGTTCATCCAATGACACAAAAACACCTATTGGATGCACAAGATTGATTAAAAACCCTAATTCAACAAGAATAGGCATATGGACGAAGAAAATGACCTAAATGATCATCCGATGACACAAACACACCCATTGAACGCACAAGATTGGTTAAAAACCCTAATTGGAGATGAATAAGCCTAGGGATGGCGAAAATGACATAAATGTTCATCCAATGACACAAATGAACTAATTGGACGCACCAGATTGGTTAAAAACCCTAATTGGACAAAAATATGCCAGGGGAGGATGAAATGACCAAAATTTTCATCTAATGAGACAAACACACTTATTGGATACACAAGATTGGTTAAAAACACTAATTGGACAAGAATTAGTTTACGAAGGACGAACAAGACCTAAATGTTCATCCGATGACACAAAAATACCTATTGTATGCACAGGATTGTTTAAAAACCCTAATTCGACTAGAATAAGCATAGGGAGATTGCTTAAAAGTCCTAATTGGACAAGAATAAGCCTAGGGAGGGCGAAAATGACCTAATTGTTCATCCAATGACACAATTGAACTAATTGGACGCACCAGATTGGTTAAAAACCCTAATTGGACAAGAATATGCCTATGGAGGAAGAAAATAACCTAAATGATTATCCAATGACACAAACACACCTATTGGATTCACAAGATTGGTTAAAAACTCTAATTGGACAAGATTAAGGGTACGAAGGACAAAAATGACTTTAATGTTCATCCAACGACACAAACAAACTTATTAGATACACAAGATTGGTTAAAAACCCTAATTGGACAATAATAAGCCTAGGGAGGGCGAAAATGACATGAATGTTCATCCAATCACACAAGTGAACTATTTGGATGCACAAGATTGGCTAAAAACCTAATTGGACGAGAATAAGCCTAGGGAGCTCCAAAATAACCGAAATGTTCTTCCAATGACACAAACACACCAATTCAACGCACAATGTTGGTTAAAAACCGTAATTGGACAAGAATTAGACTAGGGAGGACGAAAAAGACCTAAATTTTCACCCAACGACACAAACGAACTTATTGGATGCACAATATTGGTTAAAAACCCTAATTGGACAAGAATAAGTCTAGGAAGGATGAAAATAACCTAAATGTTCATCCATTGACACAAACACACCTATTTGATGCATAAGATTGGTTAAAAACCTTAATTGGACAAGAATTAGCCTAGGGAGGACGAAAATGACCAAAATTTTCATCTAATGAGACAAACACACCTATTGGATACACAAGATTGGTTAAAAACCCTAATTGGACAAGAATTAGTCTAGGAAGGACGAAAAAGACCTAAATGTTCATCCAATGACACAGATACACCTATTGGATGCACAAGATTGGTTAAAAACCCTAATTCGACAAGAATAACCATAGGGAGAAACAAAATGACTAAATGATCATGCGATGACACAAACACACCTATTAGATGCACAAGATTGGTTAAAAACCCTAATTGGACAAGAATAATCCTAGGGAGAGTGAAAATGACCTAAATCTTCATCCAATGACACAAATGAAATAATTCGACGCACAAGATTGGTTCAAAACCGTAATTGGAAAAGAATATGCCAGGGAAGAATGAAAATTACCTAAATGTTCATACAATGACACAAACACATCTATTTGATGCACAAGATTGGTTAAAAACCCTAATTCGACAAGAATTAGACTAGGGAGGAGGAAAATGAACTAAATATTCATCCAATGACACAAACGAATTTATTGGATACACAAGATTGGTTAAAAACCCTAATTGGACAAGAATATGCCTAGGGAGGACAAAAATGACCTAAACGTTCATCCAATGACACAAACACACCTATTTAATCCACAAGATTGGTTAAAAACCCTAATTGGAAAAGAATTAGCCTAGGGAGGACGAAAATGACCTAAACATTCATATAATGAGCCAAACACACCTATTAGATGCACAAGATTGGTTAAAAACCGTAATTGGACACGAATTAGACTTGGGATGACGAAAATGACCTAAATATTCATCCAATGACACAAAGGACATTATTAGATGCACAAGATTGGTTAAAAACCCTATTTGGACAAGAATAAGCCTAGGGAGGATGAAAATAACCTAAATGTTGATCCAATGACACAAACACACCTATTTGATGCACAAGATTGGTTAAAAACCCTATATGGACAAGAATTAGCCTAAGGAGGACGAAAATGACCAAATTTTTCATCTAATGAGACAAACACACCTATTGGATGCACAAGATTGGTTAAAAACCCTAATTGGACAAGAATAAGCCTGGGGAGGATAAAAAAAAACCTAAATGTCCATCCAAAGACACAAACACACCTATTGGATGCACAAGATTGGTTAAAAACCTTATTTGGATAACAATTAGCCTAGTGAGGACGAAAAGGACCTAAATGTTCATCCAATGACACAAAAACACCTATTGGATGCTCAAGATTGGTTAAAAACCCTAATTCAACAAGAATAAGCATATCGAGGAAGAAAATGAACTAAATGATCATCCGATGACACAAACACACCTATTGGACGCACAAGATTGGTTAAAAACCCTAATTGGACAAGAATATTCCTAGGGAGGACAAAATTGACCTAAACGTTCATCCAATGACACATAAACACCTCTTGGATCCACAAGATTGATTAAGAACATAATTGGACAAGAATAAGCTTGGGGAGGAAGAAATCAACCTAAATATTCATCGAATGACACAAACAAACTTATTGGATGCACAAGATTGGTTAAAAACCCTAATTGGACAAGAATAAGCCTAGGGAGGGCGAAAATGACCTGGATGTTCATCCAATGACAAAAATGAACTAATTGAATGCACAAGATTGGTTAAAAACCTAATTGGACAAGAATTAGTCTAGGGAGAACAAAAAAGACCTAAATGTTCATCCAATAACACAAAAACACCAATTGGATGCACAAGATTGGTTAATAAACCCGAATTTGACAAGAATAAGCCTAGGGAGGGCGAAAATGACCTTAATGTTCATCCAATGACACAATTGAACTAATTGGATGCACAAGATTGGTTAAAAACGTATTAGAACAAGAATAAGCATGGGGAGGAGCAAAATAACCTAAATGTTCATCCAATGACACAAACACACCTATTTAATCCACAAGATTGGTTAAAAACCGTAATTGGACAAGAATTAGACTTGGGATGATGAAAATGACCTAAATATTCATCCAATGACACAAAGGAGATTATTAGATGCACACGATTGGTTAAAAACCCTATTTGGACAAGAATACGCCTAGGGAGGATGAAAATAGCCTAAATGTTCATCCAATGACACAAACACACACCTATTTGATGCACAAGATTGGTTAAAAACCCTATATGGACAAGAATTAGCCTAGGTAGGACGAAAATGACCAAATTTTTCATCTAATGAGACAAACACACCTATTGGATGCACAAGATTGGTTAAAAACCCTAATTGGACAAGAATAAGCTTGGGGAGGATGAAAATAACCTAAATGTCCATCCAAAGACACAAATACACCTATTTGATGCACAAGATTGGTTAAAAACCTTGTTTGGACAACAATTAGCCTAGGGAGGACGAAAAGGACCTAAATGTTCATCCAATGACACAAAAACACCTATTGGATGCTCAAGATTGGTTAAAAACCCTAATTCAACAAGAATAAGCATATCGAGGAAGAAAATGAACTAAATGATCATCCGATGACACAAACACACCTATTGGACGCACAAGATTGGTTAAAAACCCTAATTGGACAAGAATAATCCTAGGGAGGGTGAAAATGACTTAAATGTTCATCCAATGACACAAATGAAATAATTCGATGCACAAGATTGGTTAAAAACCCTAACTGGACAAGAATATGCCAGGGAAGGATGAAAATAACCTAAATGTTCATACAATGAGACAAACACACCTATTAGATGCGCAAGTTTGGTTAAGAACCCTAATTGGACAAGAATTAGATTAGGAAGGAGGAAAATGAAGTAAATATTCATCCAATGACACAAACGAACTTATTGGATACACAAGATTGGTTAAAAACCCTAATTGGACAAGAATATGCCTAGGGAGGACAAAAATGACCTAAACGTTCATCCAATGACACAGAAACACCTCTTGGATGCACAAGATTGGTTAAGAACATAATTGGACAAGAATAAGCCTAGGGAGGAAGAAATTAACTTAAATATTCATCGAATGACACAAACAAACTTATTAGATGCACAAGATTGGCTAAAAACCGTAATTGGACAAGAATAAGCCTAGGGAGGGCGAAAATGACATGGATGTTCATCCAATGACACTAATGAACTAATTGGATGCACAAGATTTGTTAAAAACCTAATTGGACAAGAATTAGTCTAGGAAGAACGAAAAAGACCTAAATGTTCATCCAATGACACAAAAACACCTATTGGATGCACAAGATTTGTTAAAAACCCTAATTCGACAAGAATAAGCATAGGGAGGAAGAAAGTGACCTAAATGATCATCTAATGACACAAATGAACTAATTGGACGCACAAGATTGGTTACAAACCCTAATTGGACAAGAATAAGCCTAGGGAGGGCGAAAATGACATAAATGTTCAATTAATGACACAAATGAACTAATTGGACGCACAAGATTGGTTAAAAACCCTAATTGGAAAAGAATATACCAAGGGAGGATGAAAATAACCTAAATGTTCATACAATGACACAAACACAACTATTTGATGCACATGATTGGTTAAAAACCCTAATTGGACAAGAATTAGACTACGAAGGAGGAAAATGAACTAAATATTCATCCAATGACACAAACGAACTTATTGAATACACAAGATTGGTTAAAAACCCTAATTAAACAAGAATATACCTAGGGAGGACGAAATGACAAAAAATTTCATCTAATGAGACAAACACACTTATTGGATACACAAGATTGGTTAAAAACCCTAATCGGACAAGAAATAGTTTACGAATGACGAAAAAGACCTAAATGTTCTTCTGATGACACAAAAACACCTATTGTATGCACAAGATTGGTTAAAAACCCTAATTCGACAAGAATAAGGATAGGGAGATAGAAAATGACCTAAATGATCATCCGATGACACAAACACACCCATTGGATGCACAACATTAGTTAAAAGTCCTAATTGGACAAGCATAAGCTTAGGGAGGGCGAAAATGACCTAAATATTCATCCAATGACACAATTGAACTAATTGGACGCACAAGATTGGTTAAAAACCTAATTGGACAACAATTAATCTAGGGAGGACGAAAAAGACCTAAATGATCATCCAATGACACAAAAACACCTATTGGATGCACAAGATGGGTTAAAAACACTAATTCGACAAGAATAAGCATAGGGAGGAAGAAAGTGACCTAAATGATCATCCGATGACACAAACACACCCATTGGATGCACCAGATTCGCTAAAAGTCGTAATTGGACAAGAATAAGCCTAGGGAGGGCGAAAATGACCTAAATGTTCATCCAATAACACAATTGAACTAATTGGACGCACAAGATTGGTTAAAAACCTAATTGGACAAAAATTAGTCTAGGGAGAAAGAAAAACACCTAAATGTTCATCCAATGACACAAAATCACCTATTGGATGCAAAACATGGGTTAAAAACCCTAATTCGACAAGAATAAACATAGGGAGGAAGAAAGTGACCTAAATGATCATCCGATGGCACAAACACACCCATTGGACGCACAAGATTGGTTAAAAAACCTAATTGGACAAGAATAAGCCTAGGGAGGGAGAAAATGACATAAATGTTCATCCAATGACACAAATGAACTAACTGGACGCACAAGATTGGTTAAAAACCCTAATTGGACAAGAATTAAACTACGGAGGAGGAAAATGAACTAAATATTCATCCAATGACACAAACGAACTTATTGGATACACAAGATTGGTTACACAAGATTTTCATCTAATGACACAAACACACCTATTGGATACACAAGATTGGTTAAAAACCCTAATTGGACAAGAATTAGTCTAGGAAGGACGAAAAAGACCTAAATGTTCATCCAATGACATAGAGACACCTATTGGATGCACAAGATTGGTTAAAAACCCTAATTCGACAACAATAAGCATAAGAAGAAACAAAATAACTAAATGATCATTCGATGACACAAAAACAGATATTGAATGCACAAGATTGGTTAAAAACCCTAATTGGACAAGAATAATCCTAGGGACGGCGAAAATGACCTAAATGTTCATCCAATGACACAAATGAAATAATTGGACGCACAAGATTGGTTAAAAACGCTAATTGGACAAGAATATGCCAGGGAAGGATGAAAATAACCTAAATGTTCATACAATGACACAAACACACCTATTTGATGCACAAGATTGGTTAAGAACCCTAATTGGACAAGAATTAGATTAGGGAGGAGGAAAATGAACTAAATATTCATCCAATGACACAAACGAACTTATTGGATACACAAGATTGGTTAAAAACCCTAATTGGACAAGAATATGCCTAGAGAGGAGAAAAATGACCTAAACGTTCATCCAATGACACAGAAACACCTCTTGGATGCACAAGATTGATTAAGAACATAATTGGACAAGAATAAGCCTAGGGAGGAAGAAATTAACCTAAATATTCATCGAATGACACAAACAAACTTATTGGATGCACCAGATTGGTTAAAAACCCTAATTGGATAAGAATAAGCCTAGGGAGGGCGAAAATGACCTGGATGTTCATCCAATGACCCAAATGAACTAATTGGATGCACAAGATTAGTTAAAAACCTAATTGGACAAGAATTAGTCTAGGAAGAACGAAAAAGACCTAAATGTTCATCCAACGACACAAACAAACTTATTAGATACACAAGATTGGTTAAAAACCCTAATTGGACAAGAATAAGCCTAGGGAGGGCGAAAATGACACGAATGTTCATCCAATGACACAAGTGAACTATTTGGATGCACAAGATTGGCTAAAAAACTAATTGGACAGGAATAAGCCTAGGGAGGGCGAAAATGACCTGAATGTTCATCCAATGACACAAATGAACTAATTGGACGCACAAGATTGGTTACAAACATAATTGGACAAGAATTAGTCTAGGGAGAACGAAAAAGACCTAAATGTTCATCCAATGACACAAAAACACCTATTGGATGCACAAGATGGGTTAAAAACCCTAATTCGACAAGAATAAGCATAGGGAGGAAGAAAGTGACCTAAATGATCATCCAATGACACAAATGAACAAATTGGACGCACAAGATTGGTTAAAAACCCTAATTGGACAAGAATTAGACTGGGAAGGATGAAAATAACCTATTTGTTCATCCAATGACACAAACACACCTATTTGATGCATAAGATTTGTTAAAAACCCAAATTGGACAAGAATTAGCCTAGGGAGGACGAAAATGACCAAAATTTTCATCTAATGAGACAAACACACCTATTGGATGCACAAGATTGGTTAAAAACCCTAATTCGACAAGAATAAGCATAGGAAGAAACAAAATGACTAAATGATCATTCGATGACACGAACACACATATTGGATGCACAAGATTGGTTAAAAACCCGAATTGGACAAGAATAATCGTAGGGAGGGCGAAAATGACCTAAATGTTCATCCAATGACACAAATGAAATAATTGGACGCACAAGATTGGTTAAAAATGCTAATTGGACAAGAATATGCCAGGGAAGGATGAAAATAACCTAAATGTTCATACAGTGACACAAACAAACCTATTTGATGCACAAGATTGGTTAAGAACCCTAATTGGACAAGAATTAGATTAGGGAGGAGGAAATTGAACTAAATATTCATCCAATGACACAAACGAACTTATTGGATACACAAGATTGGTCAAAAACCCTAATTGGACAAGAATATGCCTAGGGAGGACAAAAATGACCTAAACGTTCATCCAATGACACAGAAACTCCTCTTGGATGCACAAGATTGGTTAAGAACTTAATTGGACAAGAATAAGCCTAGGGAGGAAGAAATTAACCTAAATATTCATCGAATGACACAAACAAACTTATTGGATGCACAAGATTGGTTAAAAACCCTAATTGGACAACAATAAGCCTAGGGAGGGCGAAAATGACCTGGATGTTCATCCAATGACACAAATGAACTAATTGGATGCACAAGATTGGTTAAAAACCTAATTGGACAAGAATTAGTCTAGGGAGAACGAAAAAGACCTAAATGTTCATCCAATGACACAAAAACACCTATTGGATGCACAAGATTGGATAAAAACCCTAATTCGACAAGAATAAGCATAGGGAGGAAGAAACTGACCTAAATGATCATCTAATGACACAAATGAACTAATTGAACACATAAGATTGGTTACAAACCCTAATTGGACAACAATAAGCCTAGGTAGGGCGAAAATGACATAAATGTTCATCCAATGACACAAATGAACTATTTGGACGCACAAGATTGGTTAAAAACCCTAATTGGACAAAAATATGCCAGGGGAGGATGCACAAGATTGGTTAAAAACCCTAATTGATGCACAAGATTGGTTAAAAACCCTAATTGGACAAGAATTTGACTACGGAGGAGGAAAATGAACTAAATATTCGTCCAATGACACAAGCGAACTTATTGGATACACAAGATTGGTTAAAATCCGTAATTGCACAACAATTAGACTAGGGAGGAGGAAAATGAACTAATATTCATCCAATGACACAAACGAACTTATTGGATACACAACATTGGTTAAAAACCCTAATTGGACAAGAATACGCATAGGG
This sequence comes from Cicer judaicum, assembly GCA_037974835.1. NCBI lineage: Eukaryota > Viridiplantae > Streptophyta > Magnoliopsida > Fabales > Fabaceae > Cicer > Cicer judaicum. Next base: position 280,432 of record JBBPBS010000072.1, read on the forward strand.
TAGTTTACAAAGGACGAACAAGACCTAAATGTTCATCCGATGACACAAAAACACCTATTGGATGCACAAGATTGGTTAAAAGTCCTAATTGGCCAAGAATTAGCCTAGGGAGGGCGAAAATGACCTAAATGTTCATCCAATGACACAATTGAACTAATTGGACGCACAAGATTGGTTAAAAACCCTAATTGGACAAGAAAATGCCTATGGATGAAGAAAATATCCTAAATGATTATCCAATGACACAAACACACCTATTGGATTCACAAGATTGGTTAAAAACTCTAATTGGACAAGATTAAGGGTAGGAAGTACGAAAATGACCTAAATGTTCATCCAACGACACAAACAAACTTATTAGATACACAAGATTGGTTAAAAACCCTAATTCTACAAGAATAAGCCTAGGGAGGGCGAAAATGACATGAATGTTCATCCAATGACACAAGTGAACTATTTGGATGCACAAGATTGGCTAAAAAACTAATTGGACAAGAATAAGCCTATGGAGCTCCAAAATAACCGAAATGTTCTTTCAATGTGACAAACACACCTATTCTATCCACAATATTGGTTAAAAACCGTAATTGGACAAGAATTTGACTAGGGAGGACGAAAAAGACCTAAATTTTCATCCAATGACACAAACGAACTTATTGGATGCACAAAATTGGTTAAAAACCCTAATTGGACAATAATAAGTCTGGGAAGGATGAAAATAACCTAAATGTTCATCTAATGACACAAACACACCTATTTGATGCACAAGATTGGTTAAAAACCCTAATTGGACAAGAATTAGACTAGGAAGGACGAAAAAGACCTAAATTGTCATCCAATGACACAAGGACACCTATTGGATACAAAAGATTGGTTAAAAACCCTAATTGGACAAGAATTAGTCTAGGAAGGACGAAAAAGACCTAAATGTTCATCCAATGACACAGAGACACCTATTGGATGCACAAGATTGGTTAAAAACCCTAATTCGATAAGAATAAGCATAGCGAGAAACAAAATGACTAAATGATCATTCGATGACACAAACACATCTATTGCATGCACAAGATTGGTTAAAAACCCTAATTGGACCAGAATAATTCTAGGGAGGGCGAAAATGACCTAAATGTTCATCCAATGACACAAATGAAATAATTGGACGCACAAGATTGGTTAAAAACCCTAATTGGATAAGAATATGCCAGGGAAGGATGAAAATAACCTAAATATTCATCCAATGACACAAACGAACTTATTGGATACACAAGATTCGTTAAAAACCCTAATTGGACAAGAATATGCCTAGGGAGGACAAAAATGACCTAAACGTTCATCAAATGACACAAATGAACTAATTGACCTGGATGTTCATCCAATGACACAAATGAACTAATTGGATGTACAAGATTGTTTAAAAACCTAATTGAACAAGAATTCGTCTAGGGAGAACGAAAAAGACCTAAATATTCATCCAATGACACAAACGAACTTATTGGATACACAAGATTTGTTAAAAACCCTAATCGAACAAGAATAAGCATAGGGAGATAGAAAATGACCTAAATGATCATCCGATGACACAAACATACCTATTGGATGCACAAGATTGGTTAAAAGTCCTAATTGGACAAGAATAAGCCTAGGGAGGCCGAAAATGACATAAATGTTCATCCAATGACACAAATGAACTAATTGGACGTACAAGATTGGTTAAAAACCCTAATTGGACAAGAATATGCCAAGGGAGGATGAAAATAACCTAAATGTTCATACTATGACACAAAAACAACTATTTGATGCACAAGATTGGTTAAAAACCCTAATTGGACAAGATTAAGGGTAGGAAGGACGAAAATGACCTAAATGTTCATCCAACGACACAAACAAACTTATTAGATACACAAGATTGGTTAAAAACCCTAATTGGACAACAATAAGCCTAGGGAGGGCGAAAATGACATGAATGTTCATCCAATGACACAAGTGAACTATTTGGATGCACAAGATTGGCTAAAAAACTAATTGGACAAGAATAAGCCTAGTGAGCTCCAAAATAACCGAAATGTTCTTCGAATGACACAAACACACCTATTCAATGAACAATATTGGTTCAAAAACCGTAATTGGACAATAATTAGACTAGGGACGACGAAATAGACCCAAATTTTCATCCAATGACACAAACAAACTTATTGGATGCACAAAATTGGTTAAAAACCTTAATTGGACAAGAATAAGTCTGGGAAGGATGAAAATAACCTAAATGTTCATCCAATGACACAAACACACCTATTTGATGCATAAGATTGGTTAAAAACCTAAATTGGACAAGAATTAGCCTAGGGAGGACCAAAATGACCAAAATTTTCATCTAATGAGACAAACACACCTATTGGATACACAAGATTGGTTAAAAACACTAATTGGACAAGAATAATCCTAGGGAGGGCGAAAATGACCTAAATGTTGATCCAATGACACAAATGAAATAATTGGACGCACAAGATTGGTTAAAAACCCTAATTGGACAAGAATATGCCAGGGAAGGATGAAAATAACCTAAATGTTCATACAATGACACAAACACACCTATTTGATGCACAAGATTGGATAAGAACCCTAATTGGACAAGAATTAGATTAGGGAGGAGGAAAATGAACTAAATATTCATCCAATGACACAAACGAACTTATTCGATACACAAGATTGGTTAAAAACCCTAATTGGACAAGAATATGCCTAGGGAGGACAAAAATGACCTAAACGTTCATCCAATGACACAGAAACACCTCATGGATGCACAAGATTGGTTAAGAACATAATTGGACAAGAATAAGCCTAGGGAGGAAGAAATTAACCTAAATATTTATCGAATGACACAAACAAACTTATTGGATGCACAAGATTGACTAAAAAATTAATTGGACAATAATAAGCCTAGGGAGGGCGAAAATGACCTGGATGTTCATCCAATGACACAAATGAACTAATTGGATGCACAAGATTGGTTAAAAACCTAATTGGACAAGAATTAGTCTAGGCATAACGAAAAAGACCCAAATGTTCATCCAATGACACAAAAACACCTATTGGATGCACAAGATTGGTTAAAAACCCTAATTCGACAAGAATAAGCATAGGGAGGAAGAAACTGACCTAAATGATCATCTAATGACACAAATGAACTAATTGAACGCACAAGATTGGTTACAAACCCCAATTGGACAAGAATAAGCCTAGGGAGGGCGAAAATGACATAAATGTTCATCCAATGACACAAATGAACTAATTGGACGCACAAGATTGGTTAAAAACCCTAATTGGACAAGAATATGCCAGGGGAGGATGAAAATAACCTATATGTTCATACAACGACAGAAACACAACTATTTGATGCACAAGAATGGTTAAAAACCCTAATTGGACAAGAATTAAACAACGGAGGAGGAAAATGAACTAAATATTCATCCAATGACACAAGCGAACTTATTGGATACACAAGATTGGTTAAAATCCCTAATTAGACAACAATTAGACTAGGGAGGTGGAAAATGAACTAAATATTCATCCAATGACACAAACGAACTTATTGGATACACAAGATTGGTTAAAAACACTAATTGCACAAGAATACGCATAGGGTAGTTAACAAAGGACGAACAAGACCTAAATGTTCATCCGATGACACAAAAACACCTATTGTATGCACAAGATTGGTTAAAAATCCTAATTGGACGAAAATGACCTAAATGTTCATCCAATGACACAATTGAACAAATTGGACGCATAAGATTGGTTAAAAACCCAAATTAGACACGAATATGCCTTTGGAGGAAGAAAATAACCTAAATGATTATCCAATGACACAAACACACCTATTGGATTCACAAGATTGGTTAAAAACTCTAATTGGACAAGATTAAGGGTAGGAAGGACGAAAATGACCTAAATGTTCATCCAACGACACAAATAAACTTATTAGATACACATGATTGGTTAAAAACCCTAATTGGACAAGAATAAGCGTAGGGAGGGTGAAAATGACATGAATGTTCATCCAATGACACAAGTGAACTATTTGGATGCACAAGATTTGCTAAAAAACTAATTGGACAAGAATAAGCCTAGCGAGGGCGAAAATGACCTGGATGTTAATCCAATGACACAAATGAACTAATTAGATGCACAAGATTGGTTAAAAACCTAATTGGACAAGAATTAGTCTAGGGAGAATGAAAAAGACCTAAATGTTCATCCAATGACACAAACACCTATTGGATGCACAAGATTGGTTAAAAACCCTAATTCGACAAGAATAAGCATAGGGAGGAAGAAAGTGACCTAAATGATCATCTAATGACACAAATGAACTAATAGGCAGCACAAGATTGGTTACAAACCCTAATTGGACAAGAATAAGCCTAGGGAGGGCGAAAATGACATAAATGTTCATCCAATGACACAAATGAACTAATTGGACGCACAAGATTGGTTAAAAACCCCAATTGGACAAGAATATGCCAGGGAAGGATGAAAATAACCTAAATGTTCATACAATGACACAAAGACAACTATTTGATGCACAAGATTGGTTAAAAACCCTAATTGGACAAGAATTAGACTACGGAGGAGGAAAATGAACTAAATATTCATCCAATGACACAAACGAACTTATTGGATACACAAGATTTGTTAAAAACCCTAATCGAACAAGATAAGCATAGGGAGATAGAAAATGACCTAAATGATCATCCGATGACACAAACATACCTATTGGATGCACAAGATTGGTTAAAAGTCCTAATTGGCCAAGAATAAGCCTAGGGAGGGCGAAAATGACCTAAATGTTCATCCAATGACACAATTGAACTAATTGGACGCACAAGATTGGTTACAAACCCTAATTGGACAAGAATATGCCTATGGAGGAAGAAAATAACCTAAATGATTATCCAATGACACAAACACACCTATTGGATTCACAAGATTGGTTAAAAACTCTAATTGGACAAGATTAAGGGTAGGAAGGACGAAAATGACCTAAATGTTCATTTAACGACACAAACAAACTTATTAGATACACAAGATTGGTTAAAAACCGTAATTGGACATGAATAAGCCTAGGGAGGGCGAAAATGACATGAATGTTCATCCAATGACACAAGTGAACTATTTGGATGCACAAGATTGGCTAAAAAACTAATTGGACAAGAATAAGCATATGGAGCTCCAAAATAACCGATATGTTCTTCCAATGTCGCAAACACACCTATTCAATGCACAATATTGGTTAAAAACCGTAATTGGACAAGAATTAGACTAGGGAGGACGAAAAAGACCTAAATTTTCATCCAATGACACAAACGAACTTATTGGATGCACAAAATTGGTTAAAAACCGTAATTGGACAAGAATAGGTCTGGGAAGGATGAAAATAACCTAAATGTTCATCCAATGACACAAACACACCTATTTGATGCATAAGATTGGTTAAAAACCCTAATTGGACAAGAATTAGCCTAGGGAGGACGAAAATGACCAAAATTTTCATCTAATGAGACAAAAACACCTATTAGATACACAAGATTGGTTAAAAACCCTAATTGGACAAGAATTAGTCTACGAAGGACGAAAAAGACCTAAATGTTAATCAAATGACACAGAGACACCTATTGGATGCACAAGATTGGTTAAAAACCCTAATTCGACCAGAATAATCCTAGGGAGGGCGAAAATGACCTAAATGTTCATCCAATGACACAAATGAAATAATTGGATACTCAAATGAAATAATTGGATATTCATCCAATGACACAAACGAACTTATTGGATACTCAAGATTGGTTAAAAACCCTAGTTGGACAAGAATATGCCTAGGGAGGACGAAATGACAAAAATTTTCATCTAATGAGACAAACACACTTATTGGATACACAAGATTCGTTAAAAACCCTAATCGGACAAGAATTAGTTTTCGAAGGACGAAAAAGACCTAAATGTTCATCCGATGACACAAAAACACCTATTGCATGCACAAGATTGGTTAAAAACCCTAATTCGACAAGAATAAGCATAGGGAGATAGAAAATGACTTAAATGAGCATCCGATGACACAAAAACACCTATTGGATGCACAAGATTGGTTAAAATTCCTAATTGGACAAGAATAAGCCTAGGGAGGGCGAAAATGACCTAAATGTTCATTGAATGACACAATTGAACTAATTGGAAGCACAAGATTGGTTAAAAACCCTAATTGGACAAGATTGGTTAATACCCTAGTTGGACAAGAATAAGTCTGGGAAGTATGAAAATAACCTAAATGTTCATCGAATGACACAAACACACCTATTTGATGCATAAGATTGGTTAAAAACCCTAATTGGACAAGAATTAGCATAGGGAGGACGAAAATGACCAAAATTTTCATCTAATGAGACAAACACACCTATTGGATAGACAAGATTGGTTAAAAACCCTAATTGGACAAGAATTAGTTTAGGAAGGACGAAAAAGACCTAAATGTTCATCCTATGACACAATTGAACTAATTGGACACACAAGATTTGTTAAAAACTCGAATTTGACAAGAATATGCCTAGGAAAGACGAAAATAATCTAAATCTTCATACAATGACACAAGCACACCTATTTGATGCACCAGATTGGTTAAAAACCCTAACTGGACAAGAATTAGACTAGGGAGGACGAAAAAGAACTAAATATTCATCCAATGATACAAACGAACTTATTGGATACACAAGATTGGTTAAAATCCCTAATTGGACAAGAAGATGCCTAGGGCAGAAAAAAATGACCTAAACGGTCATCCAATGACACAGAAACACCTCTTGGATCCACAAGATTGGTTAAGAACATAATTGGACAAGAATAAGCCTGGGGAGGAAGAAATTAATCTAAATATTCATCGAATGATGCAAACAAACTTATTGAATGCACAAGATTGGCTAAAAACCCTAATTGGACAAGAATATGCGAAGGGAGGATGAAAATAACCTAAATGTTCATTCAATGACACAAACGCAACTATTTGATGCACAAGATTGGTTAAAAACCCTAACTGGACCAGATTAAGGGTGGGAAGGACGAAAATGACCTAAATGTTCATCCAACGACACAAACAAACTTATTAGATACACAAGATTGGTTAAAAACACTAATTGTACAAGAATAAGCCTAGGGAGGGCGAAAATGACATGAATATTCATCAAATGACACAAGTGAACTATTTGGATGCACAAGATTGGCTAAAAACCTAATTGGACAAGAATAAGCCTAGGGAGCTCCAAAATAACCTAAATGTTCATCCAATGACACAAACACACCTATTCAATGCACAATATTGGTTAAAAACCGTAATTGGACAAAATTTAGACTAGGGAGGACGAAAAAGACCAAAATTTTCATCCAACGACACAAACGAACTTAATGGATGCACAAGATTGGTTAAAAACCCTAATTGGACAAGAATATGCCTAGGGAGGACGAAATGACCAAAATTTTCATCTAATGCGACAAACACACTTATTGGATACACAAGATTGGTTAAAAACCCTAATCGGACTAGAATTAGTATACGAAGGACGAAAAAGACCTAAATGTTCATCCGATGACACAAAAACACCTATTGCATGCACAAGATTGGTTAAAAACCCTAATTCGACAAGAATAAGCATAGGGAGAAAAAAATTGACCTAAATGATCATCCGATGACACAAACACACCTATTGGATGCACAAGATTGGTTAAAAGTCTGAATTGGACAAGAATAACCCTAGGGAGGGCGAAAATGACCTAAATGTTCATCCAATGACACAATTGAACTAATTGGACGCACAAGATTGGTTAAAAACCCTAATTGGACAGGAATATGCCTATAAGGAAGAAAATAACCTAAATGATTATCCAATGACACAAACACACCTATTGGATTCACAAGATTGGTTAAAAACTCTAATTGGACAAGATTAATGGTAGGAAGGACGAAAATGACCTAAATGTTAATCCAACGACACAAACAAACTTATTAGATACACAAGATTGGTTAAAAACCCTAATTGGACAAGAAAAAGGCTAGGGAGGTCGAAAATGACATGAATGTTCATCAAATGACACAAGTGAACTATTTGGATGCACAAGATTGGCTAAAAACCTAATTGGACAAGAATAAGCCTAGGGAGCTCCAAAATAACCGAAATGTTCTTCCAATGACACTAACACACCTATTTGATACACAAGTTTGGTTAAAAACCCTAATAGGACAAGAATTAGACTAGGGAGGAGGAAAATGAACTAAATATTCATCAAATGACACAAACAAACTTATTGGATACACGAGATTGGTTAAAAACCCTAATTGGACAAGAATATCCCTAGGGTGGACGAAAATGACCTAAATGTTTATCCCATGATACAAAAACAGCTATTGGATGCACAAGATTCGTTAAACACCCTAATTCGACAAGAATAAGCCTTGGGAGGATAAAAATGAACTAAATGATCATCCGATGACACAAATACACCTATTGGATGCGCAAGGTTGGTTAAAAACCCTAATTGGGCAAGAATTAGCCTAGGAAGGACGACAATGACCAAAACTTTTATCTAATGAGCCAAACTCACCTATTAGATGCACAACATTGGTTGAAAACCCTAATTGGACAACAATTAGACTTGGGAAGACGAATAGACCTAAATATTCATCCAATGACACAAAGGACATTATTGGATGCACAAGATTGGTTAAAAACCCTAATTGAACAAGAAAAAGCCTGGGAAGGATTAAAATAACCTAAATGTTCATCCAAAGACACAAACACCCCTATTTGATGCACAAGATTGGTTAAAAACCCTAATTGGAAAATAATTAGCCTAGGGAGGACGAAAATGACCAAAATTTTCATCTAATGAGACAAACACCTCTATTGAATACATAAGATTGGTTAAAAACCCTAATCGGACAAGAATTAGTCCACGAAGGACGAAAAATACCTAAATGTTCATCCGATGACACAAAAACACCTATTACATGCACAATATTGGTCAAAAACCCTAATTAAACAAGAATAAGCATAGGGAGATAGAAAATGACCTAAATGATCATCCGATGACACAAATACGCCTATTGGATGCACAAGATTGGATAAAAACCCTAATTGGACAAGAATTTGCCTATGGAGGAAGAAAATAACCTAAATGATTATCCACTGACACAAACACACCTATTGGATTCACAAGATTGGTTAAAAACTCTAATTGGACAAGATTAAGGGTAGGACGGACGAAAATAACCTAAATGTTCATCCAACGACACAAACAAACATATTAGATACACAAACGAACTTAATGGATGCACAAGAATGGTTAAAAACCCTAACTGGACAAGAATAAGCAAGCCTGGGAAGGATGAAAATAACCTAAATATTCATCCCATGACACAAACACACCTATTAGATGGACAAGATTGATTAAAAACCCTAATTGGATAAGAATAAGCCTAGGGAGGACGAAAATGACCGAAATTTTCATCTAATGAGACAAACACACGTATTGGATAAAGCATATTGGTTAAAATCCCTAATCGGACAAGAATTAATCTAGGAAGGCAAGAAAAACATAAATGTTCATCCAATGACACAAAAACTCTTATTGGATGCATGAGATTAGTTAAAAACCCAAATTCGACAACAATAACCATAAGGAGAAAGAAAATGACCTAAATGATCATCTAATGACACAAACACACCTATTGGATACACAAGATTGGTTAAAAACCCAAATTAGACAAGAAAATGTCGAGAGAGGGCGAAAATCACCTAAATGTTCATCCAATGACACAATTGAATTTATTGAACGCACAAGATTTGATAAAAACCCTAATTGGACAAGAATATGACTGGGGAGGACGAAAATAACCTAAATCTTCATACAATGACACAAACACACCTATTTGATGCACAAATTTGGTTAAAAACCCTAATTGGACAAGATTAGACTAGGGAGGAGGAAAATGAACTAAATATTCATCCATCGACACAAACAAACTTATTGGATACACGAGATTAGTTACAAACCCTAATTGGACAAGAATATCCCTAGAGAGGACGAAGATAACCTAAATGTTCATCCAATGACACAAAAACACCAATTGGATGCACAAGATTGGTTAAACACCCTAATTCGACAAGAATAAGCCTTGGGAGGATAAAAATCAACGAAATGATCATCCGATGACACAAATACACCTATTGGATGCGCAAGGTTGGTTAAAAACCCTAATTGGACGAGATTAACGGTAGGGAGGATGAAAATTACCTACATATTCATCCAATGACATAAAGGACATTATTGGATGCACAAGATTGGTTAAAAACCCTAATTGGACAAGAATAAGCCAGGGAACGATGAAAATAACCTAAATGTTCATCCAATGACACAAACACACCTATTTGATGCACAAGATTGATTAAAAGCCCTAATTGGACATGAATTACCCTAGGGAGGATGACAATGACCAAAACTTTTGTCTAATGAGACAAACATACCTATTGGATGCAGAAGACTAGTTAAAAACCCTAATTGGACAAGAATCAAACTTGGGAAGACGAAAATGACCTAAATATTCATCCAATGACACAAAGGACATTATTGGATGCACAAGATTGGTTAAAAACACTAAATGGACAAGAATAAGCCTGTGAAGGATTAAAATAACCTAAATGTTCATCCAATGACACAAACACACCTATTTGATCCACAAGATTGATTAAAAACCATAATTGGACAAGAATTCGCCTAGGGAGGACCAAAATGACCAAAATTTTCATCTAATGAGACAAACACACCTATTGGATACACAAGATTGGTTAAAAACCCTAATCGAACAAGAATTAGTCCAGGAAGGACGAAAAAGACCTAAATGTTCATCCGATGACACAAACACACCTATTGGATGAACAAGATTGTTTAAAAACCCTAATTGGACAAGAATAAGTCTAGGGAGGGCGAAAATGACCTAATTTTCTCATCCAATGACACAATTAAACTAATTGGACGCACAAGATTGGTTAAATATACTAACTGGACAAGAATATTCCTATGGAGGGTGAAAATAACCTAAATGATTATCTAATGACACAAACACACCTATTTGATTCATAAGATCGGTTAAAAACTATAATTGGACAAGATTAATGGAAGGGAGGACGAAAATAACCTAAATGTTAATCCAATCACACTAACACACCTATTTGATGCACAAGATTGATTAAAAGCCCTAATTGGACATAAATTAGCCTAGGGAGGACGACAATGACCAAAACTTTTGTCTAATGAGACAAACACACCTATTGGATGCACAAGACTGGTTAAAAACCCTAATTGGACAAGAATTAGACTTGGGAAGACGAAAATGACCTAAATATTAATCCAATGACACAAAGGACATTATTGGATGCACAAGATTGGTGAAAAACCCTAATTGGACCAAAATAAGCCTGTGAAGGATAAAAATAACCTAAATGTTCATCCAATGACACAAACACACCTATTTGATGCACAAGAATGATTAAAAACCCTAATTGGACAAGAATTAGCCTAGGGACGAAGAAAATGACCAAAATTTTCATCTAATAAGACAAACACACCTATTGGATACACAAGATTGGTAAAAAACCCTAATCGGACAAGAATTAGTCCAGGAAGGACGAAAAAGACCTAAATGTTCATCCGATGACACAAAAACACCTATTGCATGCACAAGATTGGTTAAAAACCCTAATTCGACAAGAATAAGCATTGGGAGAAAGAAAATGACCTAAATGATCATCCGATGACACAAAAACACCTATTGGATGCACAAGATTGGTTAAAAACCCTAATGGGACAAGAATAAGCTTAGGGAGGGCGAAAATGACCTAAATGTTCATCCAATGAAACAATTGAACTAATTGTGCTCACAAGATTGGTTAAAAATCCTAATTGGACAAGAATATGCCTAGGGAGGACGACAATGACCAAAACTTTTATCTAATCAGAAAAACACACCTGTTGAATGCACAAGATTGGTTAAAAACCCTAATTGGACAAGAATTAGCGTAGGGAGGACGACAATGACCAAAACTTTTATCTAATGAGACAAACACACCTATTGGATGCACAAGATTGGTTAAAAACCCCAATTGGACAAGAATTAGACTTGGGAAGACGAAAATGACCTAAATATTCATCCAATGACACAAAGGACATTATTGGATGCACAAGATTGGTTAAAAACCCTAAATGGACAAGAATAAGCCTGTGAAGGATTAAAATAACCTAAATGTTCATCCAATGACACAAACACACCTATTTGATGCACAAGATTGATTAAAAACCATAATCGAACAAGAATTAGTCCAGGAATGACGAAAAAGACATAAATTTTTATCCGATGACACAAAAATACCTATTGCATACACAAGATTGGTTAAAAACCCTAATTCGACTAGAATAAGCATTGGGAGAAAGAAAATGACCTAAATGATCATCCGATGACACAAACACACCTATTGGATGCACAAGATTGGTTAAAAACCCTAATTGGACAAGAATAAGCCTAGGGATGGCGAAAATGACCAAAATGTTCATCCAATTACTTAAATATTCATCAAAGGACACAAACGAACTTATTGGATGCACTAGTTGGTTAAAAATCCGAATTAGACAAGAATAAGCCTCGAGAGGACGAAAATAACCTAAATGTTCATCCAATGACACAAAAACACCTATTTGAAGCACAAGATTGGTTAAAAACCCTAGTTGGACAAGAATTAGCCTAGGGAGGACGATAATGACCAAAACTTTTATCTAATGAGACAAACACAGCTATTGGATGCAAAAGATTGGTTAAAAACCCTAATTGGACAAGAATCAGACTTCGGAACACGAAAATGACCTAAATATTCATCCAATGACATAAAGGAAATTATTGGATGCACAAGATTGGTTAAAAACCCTAATTGGAAAAGAATAAGCCAGGGAACGATAAAAATAACCTAAATGTTCATCCAATGACACAAACACACCTATTTGATACACAAGATTGATTAAAAGCCCTAATTGGACATGAATTAGCCTAGGGAGGACCACAATGACCAAAACTTTTATCTAATGAAACAAACACACCTATTGGATGCACAAGACTGGTTAAAAACCCAAATTGGACTTACAAGACCAAAATATTCATCCAATGACACAAAGGACATTATTGGATTTACAAGATTGGTTAAAAACCCTAAATGGACAAGAATAAGCCTGTGAAGGATTAAAATAACCTAAATGTTCATCCAATGACACAAACACACCTATTTGATGCACAAGATTGATTAAAAACCATAATTGGACAAGAATTCGCTTAGGGAGGACCAAAACGACCAAAATTTTCATCTAATGAGACAAACACACCTATTTGATACACAAGATTGGTTAAAAACCCTAATCGAACAAGAATTAGTCCAAGAAGGACAGAAAAGACCTAAATGTTCATCCGATGACACAAAAACACCTATTGCATGCACAATATTGGTTAAAAACCCTAATTCGACAAGTATAAGCATTGGGAGGGCGAAAATGACCTAAATGTTCATCCAATGACACAATTGAACTAATTGAACGCACAAGATTGGTTAAAAATCCTAATTGGACAAGAATATGCCTATGGAGGAAGAAAATAACCTAAATGATTATCCAATGACACAAACACACCTATTGGATTCACAAGATTGGTTAAAAACTATAATTGGACAATATTAATGGTAGGAAGGACGAAAATAACCTAAATGTTCATCCAATCACACTAACACACCTATTTGATGCACAAGATTCGTTAAAAACCCTAATTGGACAAGAATTAGCCATGGGAGGAAGACAATGACAAAAACTTTTATCTAATGAGACAAACACACCTGTTGAATGCACGAGATTGGTTAAAAACCCTAACTGGAGAAGAATTAGACTTGGGAAGACGAAAATGACCAAAATATTCATCCAATGACACAAAGGATATTATTGGATGCACAAGATTGGTTAAAAACCCTAATTGGACAAGAATAAGCTAGGGAACAATGAAAATAACCTAAATGTTCATCCAATGACACAAACACACCTATTTGATGCCCAAGATTGATTAAAAGCCCTAATTGGACATGAATTAGCCTAGGGAGGACGACAATGACCAAAACTTTTATCTAATGAGACAAACACACCTATTGGATGCACAAGACTGGTTAAAAACCCTAATTGGACAAGAATTAGACTTGGGAAGACGAAAATGACCTAAATATTCATCCAATGACACAAAGGACATTATTGGATGCACAAGATTGGTTAAAAACCCTAATTGGACCAGAATAAGCCTGTGAAGGATAAAAATAACCTAAATGTTCATCCAATGACACAAACACACATATTTGATGCACAAGATTGATTAAAAACCCTAATTGGACAAGAATTAGCCTAGGGAGGACGAAAATGACCAAAAGTTTCATCTAATAAGACAAACACACCTATTGGACACACAAGATTGGTTAAAAACCCTAATCGGACAAGAATTTGTCCAGGAAGGACGAAAAAGACCTAAATGTTCATCCGATGACACAAAAACACCTATTGCATGCACAAGATTGGTTAAAAACCCTAATTCGACAAGAATAAGCATTGGGAGAAAGAAAATGACCTAAATGATCATTCGATGACACAAAAACACCTATTGGATGCACAAGATTGGTTAAAAACCCTAATTGGACAAGAATAAGCCTAAGGAGGGCGAAAATGGCCTAAATGTTCATCCAATGACACAATTGAACTAATTGTGCTCACAAGATTGGTTAAAAATCCTAATTGGACAAGAATATGCCTAGGGAGCACGACAATGACCAAAACTTTTATCTAATGAGACAAACACACCTGTTGAATGCACAAGATTGGTTAAAAACCCTAATTGGACAAGAATTAGACTTGGGAAGACGAAAATGACCTAAATATTCATCCAATGAGACAAAGGACATTATTGGATGCACAAGATTGGTTAAAAATCCTAATTGGACAAGAATAAGCCAGGGAAGCATGAATATAACCTAAATGTTCATCCAATGACACAAACACACCTATTTGATGCACAAGATTGATTAAAAACCCTTATTGGACAAGAATTAGCGTAGGGAGGACGACAATGACCAAAACTTTTATCTAATGAGACAAACACACCTATTGGATGCACCAGATTGGTTAAAAACCCTAATTGGACAAGAATTAGACTTG
The DNA here is from genome assembly GCA_037974835.1 of Cicer judaicum. NCBI lineage: Eukaryota > Viridiplantae > Streptophyta > Magnoliopsida > Fabales > Fabaceae > Cicer > Cicer judaicum. The sequence continues at coordinate 295,750 of JBBPBS010000072.1, forward strand.
GGAAAACGAAAATGACGTAAATGATCATCCGATGACACAAACACACCTATTGGATGCACAAGATTGGTTAAAAACCCTAATTGGACAAGAATAAGCCTAGAGAGGGCGAAAATGACCTAAATGTTCATCCAATTACCTAAATATTCATCAAAGGACACAAACGAACTTATTGGATGGACTAGTAGGTTAAAAATCCGAATTAGACAAGAATATGCCTCGGGAGGACGAAAATAACCTAAATGTTCATCCAATGACACAAAAACACCTATTTGAAGCACAAGATTGGTTAAAAACCCTAGTTGGACAAGAATTAGCCTAGGGAGGACGATAATGACCAAAACTTTTATCTAATGAGACAAACACAGCTATTGGATGCACAAGATTGGTTAAAAACCCTAATTGGACAAGAATCAGACTTCGGAACACGAAAATGACCTAAATATTCATCCAATGACACAAAGGAAATTATTGGATGCACAAGATTGGTTAAAAACCCTAATTGGAAAAGAATAAGCCAGGGAACGATGAAAATAACCTAAATGTTCATCCAATGACACAAACACACCTATTTGATACACAAGATTGATTAAAAGCCCTAATTGGACATGAATTAGCCTAGGGAGGACCACAATGACCAAAACTTTTATCTAATGAAACAAATACACCTATTGGATGCACAAGACTGGTTAAAAACCCAAATTGGACTTATAAGACCTAAATATTCATCCAATGACACAAAGGACATTATTTGATTTACAAGATTGGTTAAAAACCCTAAATGGACAAGAATAAGCCTGTGAAGGATTAAAATAACCTAAATGTTCATCCAATGACACAAACACACCTATTTGATGCACAAGATTGATTAAAAACCATAATTGGACAAGAATTCGCCTAGGGAGGACCAAAACGACCAAAATTTTCATCTAATGAGACAAACACACCTATTGGATACACAAGATTGGTTAAAAACCCTAAGAGAACAAGAATTAGTCCAGGAAGTACAGAAAAGACCTAAATGTTCATCCGATGACACAAAAACACCTATTGCATGCACAATATTGGTTAAAAACCCTAATTCGACAAGTATAAGCATTGGGAGGGAGAAAATGACCTAAATGTTCATCCAATGACACAATTGAACTAATTCGACGCACAAGATTGGTTAAAAATCCTAATTGGACAAGAATATGCCTATGGAGGAAGAAAATAACCTAAATGATTATCCAATGACACAAACACACCTATTGGATTCACAAGATTGGTTAAAAACTATAATTGGACAAGATTAATGGTAGGAAGGACGAAAATAACCTAAATGTTCATCCAATCACACTAACACACCTATTTGATGCACAAGATTCGTTAAAAACCCTAATTGGACAAGAATTAGCCATGGGGGGAAGACAATGACAAAAACTTTTATCTAATGAGACAAACACACCTGTTGAATGCACGAGATTGGTTAAAAACCCTAACTGGATAAGAATTAGACTTGGGAAGACGAAAATGACCTAAATATTCATCCAATGACACAAAGGACATTATTGGATGCACAAGATTGGTTAAAAACCCTAATTGGACCAGAATAAGCCTGTGAAGGATAAAAATAACCTAAATGTTCATCCAATGACACAAACACACATATTTGATGCACAAGATTGATTAAAAACCCTAATTGGACAAGAATTAGCCTAGGGAGGACGAAAATGACCAAAACATTTATCTAATGAGACAAACACACCTATTGGATGCACAAGACTGGTTAAAACCCCTAATTGGACAAGAATTAGACATGGGAAGACGAAAATGACCTAAATATTCATCCAATGACACAAAGGACATTATTGGATGCACAAGATTGGTTAAAAACCCTAATTGGACCAGAATAAGCCTGTGAAGGATAAAAATAACCTAAATATTCATCCAATGACACAAACACACATATTTGATGCACAAGATTGATTAAAAACCCTAATTGGACAAGAATTAGCCTAGGGAGGACGAAAATGACCAAAATTTTCATCTAATAAGACAAACACACCTATTGGACACACAAGATTGGATAAAAACCCTAATCCGACAAGAATTAGTCCAGGAAGGACGAAAAAGACCTAAATGTTCATCCGATGACACAAAAACATCTATTGCATGCACAAGACTGGTTAAAAACCCTAATTCGACAAGAATAAGCATTGGGAGAAAGAAAATGACCTAAAAGATCATCCGATGACACAAACACACCTATTGGATGCACAAGATTGGTTAAAAACCGTAATTGGACAAGAATAAGCCTAGGGAGGGCGAAAATGACCTAAATGTTCATCCAATGACACAATTGAACTAATTGGACGCACAAGATTGGTTAAAAATCCTAATTGGACAAGAATATGCCTATGGAGGAAGAAAATAACCTAAATGATTATCCAATGACACAAACACACCTATTGGATTCACAAGATTGGTTAAAAACTATAATTGGACAAGATTAATGGTAGGGAGGACGAAAATAACCTAAATGTTCATCCAATCACACTAACACACCTATTTGATGCACAAGATTGATTAAAAGCCCTAATTGGACATGAATTTGCCTAGGGAGGACGACAATGACCAAAACTTTTGTCTAATTAGACAAACACACCTATTGGATGCACAAGACTGGTTAAAAACCCTAATTGGACAAGAATTAGACTTGGAAAGACGAAAATGACCTAAATATTCATCCAATGACACAAAGGACATTATTGGATGCACAAGATTGGTTAAAAACCCTAATTGGACCAGAATAAGCCTGTGAAGGATAAAAATAACCTAAATATTCATCCAATGACACAAACACACATATTTGATGCACAAGATTGATTAAAAACCCTAATTGGACAAGAATTAGCCTAGGGAGGACAAAATGACCAAAATTTTCATCTAATAAGATAAACACACCTATTGGACACACAAGATTGGTTAAAAACCCTAATCGGACAAGAATTAGTCCAGGAAGGACGAAAAAGACCTAAATGTTCATCCGATGACACAAAAACACCTATTGCATGCACAAGATTGGTTAAAAACCGTAATTCGACAAGAATAAGCATTGGGAGAAAGAAAATGACCTAAATGATCATCCGATGACACAAAAACACCTATTGGATGCACAAGATTGGTTAAAAACCCTAATTGGACAAGAATAAGCCTAAGGAGGGCGAAAATGGCCTAAATGTTCATCCAATGACACAATTGAACTAATTGTGCTCACAAGATTGGTTAAAAATCCTAATTGGACAAGAATATGCCTAGGGAGGACGACAATGACCAAAACTTTTATCTAATGAGATAAATACACCTGTTGAATGCACATGATTGGTTAAAAACCCTAATTGGACAAGAATTAGACTTGGGAAGACGAAAATGACCTAAATATTCATCCAATGACACAAAGGACATTATTGGATGCACAAGATTGGTTAAAAACCCTAATTGGACAAGAATAAGCCAGGGAAGCATGAATATAACCTAAATGTTCATCCAATGACACAAACACACCTATTTGATGCACAAGATTGATTAAAAACCCTAATTGGACAAGAATTAGCGTAGGGAGGACGACAATGACCAAAACTTTTATCTAATGAGACAAACACACCTATTGGATGCACCAGATTGGTTAAAAACCCTAATTGGACAAGAATTAGACTTGGGAAGACGAAAATGACGTAAATGATCATCCGATGACACAAACACACCTATTGGATGCTCAAGATTGGTTAAAAACCCTAATTGGACAAGAATAAGCCTAGGGAGGGCGAAAATGACCTAAATGTTCATCCAATTACCTAAATATTCATCAAAGGACACAAACGAACTTATTGGATGCACTAGTTGGTTAAAAATCCGAATTAGACAAGAATATGCCTCGGGAGGACGAAAATAACCTAAATGTTCATCCAATGACACAAAAACACGTATTTGAAGCACAAGATTGGTTAAAAACCCTAGTTGGACCAGAATTAGCCTAGGGAGGACGATAATGACCAAACTTTTATCTAAGGAGACAAACACAGCTATTGGATGCACAAGATTGGTTAAAAACCCTAATTGGACAAGAATCAGACTTCGGAACACGAAAATGACCTAAATATTCATCCAATGACACAAAGGAAATTATTGGATGCACAAGATTGGTTAAAAACCCTAATTGGAAAAGAATAAGCCAGGGAACGATGAAAATAACCTAAATGTTCATCCAATGACACAAACACACCTATTTGGTACACAAGATTGATTAAAAGCCCTAATTGGACATGAATTAGCCTAGGGAGGACCAAAATGACCAAAACTTTTATCTAATGAAACAAACACACCTATTGGATGCACAAGACTGGTTAAAAACCTTAATTGGACAAGAATTAGACTTGAGAAGACGAAAATGAACTAAATATTCATCCAATGACACAAAGGACATTATTGGATTTACAAGATTGGTTAAAAACCCTAAATTGACAAGAATAAGCCTATGAAGGATTAAAATAACCTAAATGTTCATCCAATGACACAAACACACCTATTTGATGCACAAGATTGATTAAAAACCATAATTGGACAAGAATTCGCCTAGGGACGACCAAAACGACCAAAATTTTCATCTAATGAGAAAAACACACCTATTGGATACACAAGATTGGTTAAAAACCCTAATCGAACCAGAATTAGTCCAGGAAGGACAGAAAAGACTTAAATGTTCATCCGATGACACAAAAACACCTATTGCATGCACAAGATGGGTTAAAAACCCTAATTCGACAAGTATAAGCATTGGGAGAAAGAAAATGACCTAAATGATCATCCGATGACACAAACACACCTATTTGATTAAAAACACACCTATTGGATGCATAAGACTGGTTAAAAACCCTAATTGGACAAGAATTAGACTTGGGAAGACGAAAATGACCTAAATATTCATCCAATGACACAAACGACATTATTGGATGCACAAGATTGGTTAAAAACCCTAATTGGACCAAAATAAGCCTGTGAAGGATAAAAATAACCTAAATGTTCATCCAATGACACAAACACACCTATTTGATGCACAAGAATGATTAAAAACCCTAATTGGACAAGAATTAGCCTAGGGAGATCCAAAATGACCAAATTTTTTATCTAATAAGACAAACAGACCTATTGGATACACCAAATTGGTTAAAAACCCTAATCGGACAAGAATTAGTCCAGGAAGGACGAAAAAGACCTAAATGTTCATCCGATGACACAAAAATACCTATTGCATGCACAAGATTGGTTAAAAACCCTAATTCGACTAGAATAAGCATTGGGAGAAAGAAAATGACCTAAATGATCATCCGATGACACAAACACACCTATTGGATGCACAAGAATGGTTAAAAACCCTAATTGGACAAGAATAAGCCTAGGGAGGGCGAAAATGACCTAAATGTTCATCCAATTACCTAAATATTCATCAAAGGACACAAACGAACTTATTGGATGCACTAGTTGGTTAAAAATCCGAATTAGACAAGAATAAGCTTCGGGAGGACGAAAATAACCTAAATGTTCATCCAATGATACAAAAACACCTATTTGAAGCACAAGATTGGTTAAAAACCCTAGTTGGACCAGAATTAGCCTAGGGAGGACGATAATGACCAAAACTTTTATCTAATGAGACAAACACAGCTATTGGATGCACAAGATTCGTTAAAAAACCTAATTGGACAAGAATCAGACTTCGGAACACGAAAATGACCTAAATATTCATCCAATGACACAAAGGAAATTATTGGATGCACAAGATTGGTTAAAAACCCTAATTGGAAAAGAATAAGCCAGGGAACGATGAAAATAACCTAAATGTTCATCCAATGACACAAACACACCTATTTGATACACAAGATTGATTAAAAGCCCTAATTGGACATTAATTAGCCTAGGGAGAACCACAATGACCAAAACTTTTATCTAATGAAACAAACACACCTATTGGATGCACAAGACTGGTTAAAAACCCAAATTCGACAAGAATTAGACTTGAGAAGACGAAAATGACCTAAATATCCATCCAATGACACAAAGGACATTATTGGAATTACAAGATTGTTTAAAAACCCTAAATGGACAAGAATAAGCCTGTGAAGGATTAGAATAACCTAAATGTTCATCCAATGACACAAACACACCTATTTGATGCACAAGATTGATTAAAAACCATAATTGGACAAGAATTCGCCTAGGGAGGACCAAAACGACCAAAATTTTCATCTAATGAGACAAACACACCTATTGGATACACAAGATCGGTTAAAAACCCTAATCGAACAAGAATTAGTCCAGGAAGGACAGAAAAGACCTAAATGTTCATCCGATGACACAAAAACACCTATTGCATGCACAAGATTGGTTAAAAACCCTAATTCGACCAGTATAAGCATTGGGAGAAAGAAAATGACCTAAATGATCATCCGATGACACAAACACACCTATTTGATGCACAAGATTGGTTAAAAACCCTAATTGGACAAGAATAAGCCTAGGGAGGGCGAAAATGACCTAAATGTTCATCCAATGACACAATTGAACTAATTGTACGCACAAGATTGGTTAAAAATCCTAATTGGACAAGAATATGCCTATCGAGGAAGAAAATAACCTAAATGATTATCCAATGACACAAACACACCTATTGGATTCACAACATTGGTTAAAAACTATAATTGGACAAGATTAATGGTAGGGAGGACGAAAATAACCTAAATGTTCATCCAATGACACTAACACACCTATTTGATGCACAAGATTCGTTAAAAACCCTAATTGGACAAGAATTAGCCAAGGGAGGAGGACAATGACAAAAACTTTTATCTAATGAGACAAACACACCTATTGAATGCACAAGATTGGTTAAAAACCCTAACTGGAGAAGAATTAGACTTGGGAAGACGAAAATGACCTAAATATTCATCCAATGACACAAAGGATATTATTGGATGCACAAGATTGGTTAAAATCCCTAATTGGAAAAGAATAAGCTAGGGAACAATGAAAATAACCTAAATGTTCATCCAATGACACAAACACACCTATTTGATGCCCAACATTGATTAAAAGCCCTAATTGGACATGAATTAGCCTAGGGAGGACGACAATGACCAAAACTTTTATCTAATGAGACAAACACACCTATTGGATGCACAAGACTGGTTAAAAACCCTAATTGGACAAGAATTAGACTTGGGAAGACGAAAATGACCAAAATATTCATCCAATGACACAAAGGACATTATTGGATGCACAAGATTGGTTAAAAACCCTAATTGGACCAAAATAAGCCTGTGAAGGATAAAAATAACCTAAATGTTCATCCAACGACACAAACGCACCTATTTGATGCACAAGAATGATTAAAAACCCTAATTGGACAAGAATTAGCCTAGGGAGGACGAAAATGACCAAAATTTTCATCTAATAAGACAAACAGACCTATTGGATACACCAGATTGGTTAAAAACCCTAATCCGACAAGAATTAGTCCAAGAAGGACGAAAAAGACCTAAATGTTCATCCGATGACACAAAAACATCTATTGCATGCACAAGACTGGTTAAAAACCCTAATTCGACAAGAATAAGCATTGGGAGAAAGAAAATGACCTAAAAGATCATCCGATGACACAAACACACCTATTGGATGCACAAGATTGGTTAAAAACCGTAATTGGACAAGAATAAGCCTAGGGAGGGCGAAAATGACCTAAATGTTCATCCAATGACACAATTGAACTAATTGGACGCACAAGATTGGTTAAAAATCCTAATTGGACAAGAATATGCCTATGGAGGAAGAAAATAACCTAAATGATTATCCAATGACACAAACACACCTATTGGATTCACAAGATTGGTTAAAAACTATAATTGGACAAGATTAATGGTAGGGAGGACGAAAATAACCTAAATGTTCATCCAAT
>JBBPBS010000072.1:320247-342527 GCA_037974835.1 Cicer judaicum
AAACACACCTATTGGACACACAAGATTGGTTAAAAACCCTAATCGGACAAGAATTAGTCCAGGAAGGACGAAAAAGACCTAAATGTTCATCCGATGACACAAAAACACCTATTGCATGCACAAGATTGGTTAAAAACCCTAATTCGACAAGAATAAGCATTGGGAGAAAGAAAATGACCTAAATGATCATCCGATGACACAAAAACACCTATTGGATGCACAAGATTGGTTAAAAACCCTAATTGGAAAAGAATAAGCCTAGGGAGGGCGAAAATGGCCTAAATGTTCATCCAATGACACAATTGAACTAATTATGCTCACAAGATTGGTTAAAAATCCTAATTGGACAAGAATATGCCTAGGGAGGACGACAATGACCAAAACTTTTATCTAATGAGACAAACACACCTGTTGAATGCACAAGATTAGTTAAAAACCCTAATTGGACAAGAATTAGACTTGGGAAGACGAAAATGACCTAAATATTCATCCAATGACACAAAGGACATTATTGGATGCACAAGATTGGTTAAAAACCCTAATTGGACAAGAATAAGCCAGGGAAGCATGAATATAACCTAAATGTTCATCCAATGACACAAACACACCTATTTGATGCACAAGATTGATTAAAATCCTAATTGGACAAGAATTAGCGTAGGGAGGACGACAATGACCAAAACTTTTATCTAATGAGACAAACACACCTATTGGATGCACCAGATTGGTTAAATAGCCTAATTGGACAAGAATTAGACTTGGGAAGACGAAAATGACGTAAATGATCATCCGATGACACAAACACACCTATTGGATGCACAAGATTGGTTAAAAACCCTAATTGGACAAGAATAAGCCTAGGGAGGGCGAAAATGACCTAAATGTTCATCCAATTACCTAAATATTCATCAAAGGACACAAACGAACTTATTGGATGCACTAGTTGGTTAAAAATCCGAATTAGACAAGAATAAGCCTCGGGAGGACGAAAATAACCTAAATGTTCATCCAATGACACAAAAACACCTATTTGAAGCACAAGATTGGTTAAAAACCCTAGTTGGACCAGAATTAGCCTAGTTAGACCAGAATTAGCTATTGGATGCACAAGATTGGTTAAAAACCCTAATTGGACAAGAATCAGACTTCGGAACACGAAAATGACCTAAATATTCATCCAATGACACAAAGGAAATTATAGGATGCACAAGATTGGTTAAAAACCCTAATTGGAAAAGAATAAGCCAGGGAACGATAAAAATAACCTAAATGTTCATCCAATGACACAAACACACCTATTTGATACACAAGATTGATTAAAAGCCCTAATTCGACATGAATTAGCCTAGGGAGGACCACAATGACCAAAACTTTTATCTAATGAAACAAACACACCTATTGGATGCACAAGACTTGTTAAAAACCTTAATTGGACAAGAATTAGACTTGAGAAGACGAAAATGACCTAAATATTCATCCAATGACACAAAGGACATTATTGGATTTACAGGATTGGTTAAAAACCCTAAATGGACAAGAATAAGCCTGTGAAGGATTAAAATAACCTAAATGTTCATCCAATGACACAAACACACCTATTTGATGCACAAGATTGGTTAAAAACCCTAATTCGACAAGAATAAGCCTGTGCAGGAAGAAAATAACCTAAATGATTATCCAATGACACAAACACACCTATCGGATTCACAAGATTGGCTAAAAACTCTAATTGGACAAGATTAAGGGTAGGGAGGATGAAAATGACCTAAATGTTCATCAAATGACACAAACGAACTTATTGGATGAATAGATTAGTTAAAAATCTGAATTGGACAAGAATATCCCTAGGGAGGACGAAAATGATCTAAATGTTCATCCAATGACACAAACACACCTATTTGATGCACAAGATTGGTTAAAAACCTTAATTGGACAAGAATTAGCCTAGGGAGGACGACAACGACCAAAACTTTTATCTAATGAGAGAAACACACCTATTGGATTCACAAGATTGGTTAAAAACCCTAATTGGACAAGAATTTGACATGGGAAGACGAAAATGACCTAAATATTCATCCAATGACACCAAGGACATTATTGGAAGCACAAGATTGGTTAAAACCCCTAATTGGACATGAATAAGCCTGGGAAGGATGAAAATAACCTAAATGTTCATCCAATGACACGAACACACCTATTTGAGGGACAAGATTGGTTAAAAACCCTAATTGGACAAGAATTAGCCAAGGGAGGACGACAACGAGCAAAACTTTTATCTAATGAGACAAACACACCTATTGGATACACAAGATTGGTTATAACCCCTAATTGGACAAGAATTAGTTTAGGAAGGACGTAGAAGACCTAAATGTTTAACCAATGACACAAACACACCTATTTGATGCCCAAGATTGGTTAAACACTCTAATTCGACCAGAATAAGCCTAGGGAGTATGAAAACGAACTAAATGATCATCCGATGACACAAACACACCTATTGGATGCACAAGATTGCTTAAAAACCCTAATTGGACAAGGTTAAGGGTAGGGAGGATGAAAATGATCTAAATGTTCATCAAACGACACAAACGAACATATTAGATGCACTAGTTGGTTAAAAATCCGAATTGGACAAGAATAACCCTCGGGAGGACGATAATAACCTAAATGTTCATCCAATGACACAAACACACCTATTTGATGCACAAGATTGGTTAAAAACCCTAATTGGACAAGAATTAGCCTAGGGAGGACGACAATGACCAAAACTTATATCTAATGAGACAAACACACCTATTGGTTTAAAACCCTAATTGGACAAGAATTAGACTTGGGAAGACGAAAATGACCTAAATATTCATCCAATGACACAAAGGACATTATTGGATGCACAAGATTGGTTAAAAACCCTTATTGGATAAGAATAACCCTATGACGGATGAAAATGACCTAAATGTTCATCAAACGACACAAATGAACTTATTAGATGCACTAGTTGGTTAAAAATCCGAATTGGATAAGAATAAGCTTTGGGAGGACGAAAATGACCAAAAATTTTATCTAATGAGACAAGATTGGTTAAAAACCCTAATTGGACAAGAAATAGACTTGGGAAGACGAAAATGACCTAAATATTCATCCAATGACACAAAGGACATTATTGGATGCACAAGATTGGTTAAAAACGTTAATTGGAAAAGAATAAGCCTAAGAAGGATGAAAATAACCTAAATGTTAATCCAATGATACATGCACACCTATTTGATGCACAAGATTGGTTAAAAACCCTAATTGGATAAAATTAAGGGTAGGGAGGATGAAAATGACCTAAATGTTCATCAAAAGACACAAACGAAAATAACCTAAATCTTCATCCAATGACATAAACACACCTATTTGACGCACAAGATTGGTTCAAAACCCTAATTGGATAAGAATTAGCCTAGGGAGGACGACAATGACCAAAGCTTTTATCTAATGAGACAAACACACATATTGGATGCACAAGATTGGTTAAAAACCCTAACTGGACAAGAATAAGTCTGGTAAGGATGAAAATAACCTAAATGTTCATCCAATGACACAAACACACCTATTTGATGCACAAGATTGGTTAAAAACCGTAATTGGACAAGAATTATCCTAGGGAGGACGAAGATGACCCAAATTTTCATCTAATGAGTCAAACACACCTATTGGATACACAAGATTGGTTAAAAACCCTAATTGGACAAGAATTAGTCTAGGAAGGACTAAAAAGACCTAAATGTTCATCCAATCACATAAAAACACCTATTGGATGCACAAGATTGGTTAAACACCCTAATTCGACAAGAATAAGCCTAGGGAGGATGAAAATGAACTAAATGATCATCCGATGACACAAACCCACCTATTCGATGCACAAGATTGGTTAAAAACCCTTATTGGAGAAGATTAATGGTAGGGAGGATGAAAAAGACCTAAATGTTCATCAAACGACACAAACGAACTTATTGGATACACAAGATTGGTTAAAAACCCTAATTGGACAAGAATATGCCTATGGAGGACGAAAATGACCTAAATGTTCATCCAATGACACAAAAACACCTATTGGATGCACAAGATTGGTTAAACACCTTAATTCGACAAGAATAAGCCTAGGGAGGATGAAAATGAACTAAATGATCAACCGATGACACAAACTCACCTATTGGATGCACAAGATTGGTTAAAAACCCTAATTGGACAAGATTAAGGGTAGGGAGGATGAAAATGACCTAAATGTTCATCAAACGACACAAACGAACTTATTGGATGCACTAGTTGGTTAAAAATCCGAACAAGAATAAGCCTCGAGAGGACGAAAATAACCTAAATGTTCGTCCAATGACACAAACACACCTATTTGATGCACAAGATTGGTTAAAAACCCAAATTGGACAAGAATTAGCCTAGGGAGGACGACAATGACCAAAACTTTTATCTAATAAGACAAACACCGATTGGATGCACAAGATTGGTTAAAAACCCTAATTGGAAAAGAATTTGAATTGGGAAGACGAAAATGACCTAAATATTCATCCAATGACACAAAGGACATTATTGGATGCAGAAGATTGGTTAAAAACCCTAATTTGACAAGAATTAGACCAGGGCGGACGAAAATAACAAAAAGTTTCATCTAAGGAGACACACACACCTATTGGATACACAAGATTTGTTAAAAACCATAATTGGACAAGAATAAGTCTAGGAAGGACGAAAAAGATCTAAATGTTCACCCAATGACACAAAAACACCTATTGGATGCACAAGATTGGTTAAACAACCTAATTCGACAAGAATAAGCCAAGGGAGGATGAAAATGAACTAAATGATCATTCGATGACACAAACACACCTATTTGACGCACAAGATTGGTTAAAAACCCTAACTGGACAAGATTAAGGGTAGGGAGGATGAAAAAGATCTAAATGTTCATCATACGACACAAACGAACTTATTCGATGCACTAGTGGGTTAAAAATCCGAATTGGACAAGAATAAGCTTCGGGAGGACGAAAATAACCTCATCCAATGACACAAACACACCTATTTGATGCACAAGATTAGTTGAAAACACTAATTGGACAAGAATTAGCCTAGGGAGGACGACAATGACCAAAACTTTTATCTAATGAGACAAACACACCTATTGGATGGACAAGATAGGTTAAAAACCCTAATTGGACAAGAATTAGACTTGGGAAGACGAAAATGACCTAAATATTCATCCAATGAAACAATGGACATTATTGGATGCACAAGATTGGATAAAAACCCTAATTGGACAAGCATTAGACTTCGGAAGGGCAAAAAAGACCTAAATGTTCATCCAATGACACAAAAACACCTATTGGGTGCACAAGATTGGTTAAAAACCCTAATTGGACATGAATAAGCCTGGGGAGGACGAAAATAACCTAAATGTTCATGCAACGACACAAACACACCTATTTGATGCAACAGATTTGTTAAAACATCTAATTGGACTAGAATTTGTCTAGGGAGGACCAAAATTACAAAAGTTTTCATCTATTGAGACAAACACACCTATTGGATGCACCAGATTGGTTAAAAACCCTAACACAAACGAACATATTGTATACACAAGATTGGTTAAAAACCCTATTTGGACAAGATTAAGGGTAGGGAGGACGAAAATGGCCTAAATGTTCATCCAACGACACAAACAAACGTATTGGATTCACAAGATTGTTTAAAAACCCGAATTGGAGAAGAATAAGCCTAAGAACAAGAATTAACTTATTGGACAAGAGTTAGCCTATGGAGGAAGAAAATGACCTAAATGTTCATCAAATGAAACCAACACACATATAGGATGCACAAGACTGGTTAAAAACCCTAATTGGACAACAATAAGCCTAAGGAGGGTGAAAATGATCTAAATGTTCATCGAATGACACAAATGAACTAATTGGATGCACGAGATTGGTTAAAAACCCTAATTGGACAAGAATAAGCCTGGGGAACACGAAAATAACCTAAATGTTCATCCAATTACCCAAACACACCTATTTGATGCACAAGATTGGTCAAAAACCCTAATTGGACAAGAATTAGCCTTGGGAGGATGAATATAACCTAAATGTTCATACAAGGACCCAAACACACCTATTTGTTGCACTAGACTGGGTAAAAACCGTAATTGGAAAAGAATTAGCCTAGGGAAGAAGAAAATGACCTAAATGTTCATCCAATGACAAAAACACACCTATTGGATGCACATGATTAGTTAAAAACCCTAATTGGACAAGAATAAGTCTATTGATGACAAAAATGACCTAAATGTTCATCCAATGACACAAACACACCTATTGGATGCACAAGATTGGTTAAAAACCCTAATTGGACAAGAATAAACCTAGGAAGGACAAAAATGACATAAATGTTCATCCAATGACTCAAACGAACAAATTGGATGCACAAGATTGGTTAAAAACTCTAATTGGACAAGAATAAGCCTAGGGAGGACAAAAATGACCTAAACGTTCATCCAAGCACACAGAAACACCTAGTGGTTCCACAAGATTTGTTAAAAACCCTAATTTGACAAGAATAAGCCTAATGAGGAAGAAAATAACCTAAATATTCATCCAATGACACAAACGAACTTATTGGATGCACATTATTTGTTAAAAACCCTAATTGGACAAGAATTTGCCTAGGGAGGGCGAAAATGACCTAAATGTTCATCCAATGACAAAAATGAACTAATTGGACGCACAAGATTGATTAAAAACCCTAATTGGACAAGAATATGCCTCGGGAGGACGAAAATAATCTAAATGTTCATACAATGACACAAACACACCTATTTGAAGCACAAGTTTGGTTAAAAAATCTAATTGGTCAAGAATTAGACTAGGAAGGACGAAAATGACCTAAATATTCATCCAATGACACAAACGAACTTGTTGGATTTACAAGATTGGTTAAAAACCCCAATTTGATAACAATATGCCTATGGAGAACGAAATTGACCTAAAGGTTCATCCAATGACAGAAACACACCTATTGGATGCACAAGATTGCTTAAAAACACTAATTCGACAGGAATAAGCCAAGGGAGAACGAAAATGACCTAAATATTCATCCGACGACACAAATGAACTTATTGGATCCACATGATTGGTTAAAAACCCTAATTGGACAAAAATAAGTCAAGGGAGGACGAAAATGACCTAAACATTCATCCAATGACACAGAAACACCTATTAGATCCACAAGATTGGTTAAAAACCTAATTGGACAAGAATAAGCTTAGGGACGAAGAAAATGACCTAAATGTTCATCCAATGACACAAATGAACTAATTGGATGCACAAGATTGGTTAAAAACCTAAATGTTAATCCAATGACACAAATACACCTATTTAATGCACAAGATAATTTAAAAACCCTAATTGGATAAGAATTAGCCTAGGGAGGACGACAATGACCAAAACTTTTATCTAATGAGACATACACACGTAAATGACCTAAATATTCATCAAATCACACAAAGAACATTATTGGATGCACGAGATTTGTTAAAAACCCTAATTGGACAAAAATAAGCATGGGGAGGATGAAAAGAACCTAAATGATCATCCAAATGTAACAAACACACCTATTGAATGCACAAGATTGGTTAAAAATCCTAATTGGACAAGAAATTGCCTAAGGAGGACGAAAATGACCAAAATTTTCATCTATTTTGACAAACACACCTATTGGAAACACAAGATTGGTCAAAAACCCTAATTCGACAAGAATTAGTCTAGGAAGGACGAAAAAGACCTAAATGTTCATCCAATGACACAAAAACACCTATTGGATGATCAAGATAGGTTAAGAACCCTAATTCGACAAGAATAAGCCTAGGGAGGAAGAAAATGACGTAAATGATCATCTGATGACACAAACACACCTATTGGATGCACAAGATTGGTTAAAAACCCTAATTGGACAAGAATAAGCCATGGAGGGTGAAAATGACCTAAATGTTCATCCAATCACACAAATGAACTAATTGGATGCCCGAGATTGGTTAAAAACCCTAATTGGACAAGAATAAGTCTGGGGATGACAAAAATAACCTAAATGTTCGTGCAATGACACAAACACACCTATTTGATGCACAAGATTGGTTAAAAACAAAATTGGAAAATAATTAGCCTAGGGAGGACGAAAATGACCAAAAGTATCATCTATTGAGACAAGAATAAGCCTGGGGAGGACAAATATAACCTAAATGTTCATACAATGACCCAAACACACCTATTTGATGCACAAGATTGGTTAAAAATCGTAATTGGAAAAGAAATAGCCTAGGGAGGACGAAAATGACCTAAATGTTCATCCAATGACACAAAGACACTTATTTGATGCACAAGATTGTGTAATAACCTGAATTGGACATGAATTAGCCTATGGATGACAAAAATGACCTAAATATTCATCCAATGAAACAAACACACCTATTTGGTGCACAAGATTGGTTAAAACCCTAATTAGACAATAATAAGCCTAGGGAGGTCGAAAATGACCTAAACGTTAATCCAAGGACACAAAAACACCTATTGGATCCACTAGATTTGTTAAAAACCCAAATTCGACAAAAATAAGCCTTGTGAGGAAGCAAATAACCTAAATAGTCATCCAATGACACAAACGAACTTATTGGATGCACATGATTGGTGAAAAACCCTAATTGGACAAGAATAAGCCTAGGGAGGGCGTAAGGTGGACGAAAATAACCTAAATGTTCATACAACGACACAAACACACGTATTTGAAGGACAAGATTGTTTAAAATGACTGAAATTTTCATCTAATGAGACAAACACACCTATTGGATGCACAAGATTGGTTAATAACCCTAACACAAACGAACTTATTGGATACACATTATTGGTTAAAAACCCTAATTGGACAAGATTAAGGGTAGGGAGGACGAAAATGACCAAAATGTTCATCCAACGACACAAACGAACTTATTGGATGCACAAGATTGGTTAGAAACCCATATTGGACATGAATTAGCCTATGGAGGACGAAAATGACCTAAATGTTCATCCAATGACACCAACACACATATAGGATTTACAAGATTGGTTAAAAACCCTAATTGGACAAGAATAAGCCTAAGGAGGGTGAAAATGACCTAAATATTCATCCAATGAAACAATGGACATTATTGGATGCACAAGATTGGTTAAAAACCCAAATTGGACAAGAATAAGCCTGGGAAGGATCAAAATAACCTAAATGTTCATCCAATGACACAAACTTTCCTATTCGATGCACAAGATTGGTTAAAAATCCTAATTGGACAAGAATTAGCCTTGGGAGGACGAAGATGACCAAAATTTTCATCTAATAAGACAAACACACCTATTGGATACACAAGATTGGTTAAATACCCTAATTGGACAAGAATTAGTCTAGGAAGGACTAAAAAGACCTAAATGTTCATGCCATCACACAAAACACCTATTGGATGCACTAGATTGGTTAAAAACCCTAATTGGACAAGAAAAGCCTTGGGATGGTGAAAATGACGTAAATGTTCATCAAACGACACAAACGAACTTATTGGATACACGAGATTGGTTAAAAACCCTAATTAGACAAGAATATGCCTAGGGAGGACGAAAATGACCTAAATGTTCATCCAATGACACAAAAACACCTATTGGATGCACAAGATTGGTTAAACACCCTAATTCGACAAGAATAAGCCTAGGGAGGATGAAAATGAACTAAATGATCATCCAATGGCACAAACACACCTATTGGTTGCACAAGATTGGTTAAAAACCCAAATTGGACAAGATTAAAGGTAGGGAGGATAAAAACGACCTAAATGTTCATCAAACGACACAAATGAACTTATTGGATGCACTAGTTGGTTAAAAATCCGAATTGGATAAGAATAATCCTCGGGAGGACGAAAATAACCTAAATGTTCATCCAATGACACAAACACACCTATTTCATGCACAAGATTGGTTAAAAACCCAAATTGGACAAGAATTAGCCTAGGGAGGATGACAATGACCAAAACTTTTATCTAACGAGTCAAACACACCTATTAGGTGCACAAGATTGGTTAAAAACCCTAATTGCACAAGAATTAGACTCGGGAAGACGAAAATGACCTAAATATTCATCCAATGACACAAAGGACATTATTGGATGCACAAGATTGGTTAACAACCCTAATTGGACAAGAATAAGCGTGGGAAGGATGAAAATAACCAAAATGTTAATCCAATGACACAAACAAACATATTTGATGCACAAGATTGGTTAAAAACCCTAATTGGACTAGAATTAGCCTAGCGAGGACGAAAATAACCAAAATTTTCATCTAATGAGTTAAACACACCTATTGGATACACAAGATTGGTTAAAAACCCTAATTCGACAAGAATAAGCATTGGGAGGACGAAAATGACCTAAATGTTCATCCAATGACACTAACGAACTTATTGGATACACGAGATTGGATAAAACCCTAATTGGACAAGAAAAAGCCTAAGGAGAACGAAAATGATATATTGTTCATACAACGACACAAAAACACGTATTGGATGAACAAGATTAGTTAAAAACCCTAATTCGACTAGAATAAGCCTAGGGAGGATGAAAATGACCTAAATGATCATCCGATGACACAAACGAACTTATTGGATGCACATGATTGGTTAAAATTCCGAATTGAACAAGAATATGCCTCGAGAGGACGAATATAACCTAAATGTTCATACAATGACACACCTATTTGATGCACAAGATTAGTTAAAAACCCTAAATGGACCTAAATTAGCCTAGGGAGGACGAAAACGACTAAAATGTTCATCTAATGAAACAAACGCACTTATTAGATGCACAAGATTGGTTAAAAACACCAATTGGAAAAGCATTAGACTAGGGAGGACGAATATGACTTGAATGTTCATCCACTGACACAAATGAACTAGTTGGATGCACAAGATTGGTTAAAAACCTAATTGGACAGGAATAAGCCTTGGGAGGACCAAAAAAACCTAAATGTTCATCCAATGACACAATCAAACCTATTTAATGCACAAGATTGGTTAAAAAACCTAATTGGACAAGAATTAGCCTAGGGAGGACGAAAATGACCTAAATGCTCAAATGAACTAATTGGATGCACAAGATTGGTTAAAAACCCTAATTGGATAAGAATAAGCTTAGGGAGGACGACATTAACCTAGATGTTCCTCCAATGACACAAACACACCTATTTGATGCACAAGATTGGTTAGCAACCCTAATAGGACAAGAATTAGCCTAGCGAGGACGACAATGACCATAACTTATATCTAACGAGACAAACACACCTATTGGATGCACAAGATTGGTTAAAAACCCTAATTGGACAAGAATTAGACTTGCGAAGAAGAAAATGACCTAACTATTCATCCAATGATACGACGGACATTATTGGATGCACAAGATTGGTTAAAAAACCTAATTGGATAAGAATTAGCCTAGGGAGGACGAAAATGACAAAATTTCATCTAATGCGACAAACACACCTATTGGAAACACAAGATTGGTTAAAAACCCAAATTGGACAAGAATTAGTCTAGGAAGGACGAAAAAGACCTAAATGTTCATCCAATGACACAAAAACACCTATTGGACGCACAAGATTGGTTAAAAACCCTAATTTGAGAAGAATAAGCCTAGGGAGGAAGAAAATGACCTAAATGATCATCCTATGACACAAACGAACTTATTGGATGCAAAAGATTGGTAAAAACCCTAATTTGACAAGAATAAGCCTAGACAGGACGAAAATGACTTAAATGTTCATCCAATGACACAAATTAACTCATTGAATACACAAGATTGGTTAAAAATCCTAATTTGACAAGAATAAGCCTACCGAGGACGAAAATAACCTAAATGTTAATCCAATGACACACCTATTTGATGCAAAACATTAGTTAAAAATCCTAATTGGACAAGAATTAGCCTAGGGAGGACAAAAACGATCAAAATGTTCATCTAATGAAACAAGCATACCTATTGGATGCACAAGATTGGAGAAAAACCCTAATTGGATAAGCATTAGACTAGGGAGGAATAAAATCACCTAAATTTTCATCCAATGACTTAACCGAACTTATTGGATGCACAAGGATGGTTAAAATCTCTAATTGGACAAGAATAAGGCTAGGGAGGACGACAATAACCTAAATGTTCATCCGATGACACAAACACACCTATTTGATGCACAAGATTGGTTAAAAACCCTAATAGGACAAGAAGTAGCTTAGGGAGGACGATAATGACCATAACTTTTATCTAATGAGACAAACACACCTATTGGATGCACAAGATTGGTTATAAAACCGTAATTGGACAAGAATTAGACATGGGAAGAAGAAAATGACCTAAATATTCATCCAATGACACAACGAACATTATTGGATGCACAAGATTAGTTAAAAACCCTAATTGGACAAGAATAAGCCTGGGGAGGATGAAAATAACCTAAATGTTCATCCAATGACACAAACACACCTATTTGATGCTCAAGATTGGTTAAAAACCCTAATTGGACAAGAATTAGCCTAGGGAGGACGAAAATGACAAAAATTTTCATCTAACGAGACAAACACTCCTATTGGATACACAAGATTGGTTAAAAACCCTAATTGGACAAAAATTAGTCTTGGAAGGACGAAAAAGACCTATCTTATTGGATACACAAGATTGGTTAAAAACCCTAATTGCACAAGAATTAGCCTAGGGAGGACGACAATGACCAAAACTTTTATCTAATGACAGAAACACACATATTGCATGCACATGATTAGTTTAAAACCCTAATTGGACAAGCATTAGACTTCGGAAGGGCGAAAAAGACCTAAATGTTCATCCAATGACACAAAAACACCTATTGGATGCACAAGATTGGTTAAAAACCCTAATTCGACAAGAATAAGCCTAAGGAGGAAGAAAATGATCTAAATGATCATCCGATGACACAAATGACCTAATTGGATACCTAAGATTGGTTAAAAACCCTAATTGGACATGAATAAGCCTCGGGAGGACGAAAATAACCTAAATGTTCATGCAATGACACAAATACACCTATTTGATGCAACAGATTTGTTAAAACACCTAATTGGACAAGAATTAGTCTAGGGAGGACGAAAATATTGTATACACCTATTGGATGCACAAGATTGGTTAAAAACCCTAACACAAACGAACATATTGTATACACAAGATTGGTTAAAAACCCTAATTGGACAAGATTAAGGGTAGGGAGGACGAAAATGGCCTAAATGTTCATCCAATGACACAAACACACCTATTGGATGCACAATGGTTAAAAGCACTAATTGGACAAGATTAAGGGTAGGGAGGATCAAAATGACCTAAATGTTCATCAAACGACACAAACGAACTTATTGGATGCACTAGTTTGTTAAAAATCCGAACAAGAATAAGCCTCGGGAGGACGAAAATAACCTAAATGTTCGTCCAATGACACAAGCACACCTATTTGATGCACAAGATTGGTTAAAAACCCAAATTGGACAAGAATTAGCCTAAGGAGGACGAACACCTGTTGGATATACAAGATTGGTTAAAAACCCTAATTGGACAAGAATTAGACTTAGGAAGACGAAAATGACCTAAATATTCATTCAATGACACAAAGGACATTATTGGATGCACAAGATTGGTTAAAAACCCAAATTGGACAAGAATAAGCCTGGGAAGGATGAAAGTAACATAAATGTTAATCCAATGACACAAACACACCTATTTGATGCACAAGATTGGTTAAAAACCCTAATTGGACAAGAATTAGCCTAGGGAGGACGAAAATAACAAAACTTTTCATCTAAGGATACACACACACCTATTGGATACACAAGATTTGTTAAAAACCATAATTGGACAAGAATAAGTATAGGAAGGACGAAAAAGACCTAAATGTTCACCCAATGACACAAAAAGACCTATTGGATGTACAAGATTGGTTAAAGACCCTAATTCGACAAGAATAAGCCTAGGGAGGATGAAAATGAACTAAATGATCATCCGATGACACAAACACACCTATTTGATGCACAAGATTGGTTAAAAACCCTAATTGGACAAGATTAAGGGTAGGGAGGATGAAAATGATCTAAATGTTCATCAAACGACACAAACGAACTTATTGGATGCACTAGTGGGTTAAAAATCCAAATTGGACAAGAATAAGCCTCGGGAGGACGAAAATAACTTAAATGTTTATCCAATGACATAAACACACCTATTTGATGCACAAGATTAGTTGATAACACTAATTGGACAAGAATTAGCCTAGGGAGGATGACAATGACCAAAACTTTTATCTAATGAGACAAGAATTAGACTTGGGAAGACGAAAATGACCTAAATATTCATCCAATGAAATAATGTACATTATTGGATGCACAAGATTGGTTACAAACCCAAATTGGACAAGAATAAGCTTAGGAAGGATGGAAATAACCTAAATGTTCATCCAATGACACAGACTTACCTATTCGATGCACAAGATTGGTTAAAAATCCTAATTAGACAAGAATTAGCCTAGAGTTGACGAAGATGACCAAAATTTTCATCTAATAAGACAAACACACTTATTGGATACACACGATTGGTCAAATACCTTAATTGGACAAGGATTAGTGTAGGAAGGACTAAAAAGACCTAAATGTTCATCCCATCAGACAAAACACCTATTGGATGCACAAGACTGGTTAAAAACCCTAAATGGACAAGAAAAGCCTTGGGAGGGTGAAAATGACTTTCATATTTATCCAATGACACAATTGAACAAATTGGAGACACAAGATTGGTTAAAAACCCGAATTGGACAAGAATTTGCCTGGGGAGGACGAAAATAACCTAAATGTTCATACAATGACACAAACACACCTATTTGATGCACAAGTTTGGTTAAAAACCCTAATTGGAAAAGAATTAGCCTAGGGAGGACGAAAATGACCAAAATTTTCATCTAACGAGACAAACACTCCTATTGGATACACAAAATTGGTTAAAAACCCTAATTGGACAAGAATTAGTATGGGAAGGACGAAAAAGACCTTAATGTTCATCCAATGACACAAAAACACCTATTGGATGCACAAGATTAGTTAAAAACCCTAATTCGACAAGAATAACCCTATGGAGGAAGAAAATGACCTAAATGATCATCCTATGACACAAACGAACTTATTGGATGCAAAAGATTGGTTAAAAACCTTAATTGGACAAGAATAAGCCTAGGGAGGACGAAATTGACTTAAATGTTCATCCAATGACACATTTATTTGATGCACAACAATAGTTAAAAACCCTAATTGGACAAGAATTAGCCTAGGGAGGACAAAAATGACCAAAATGTTCATCTAATCAAACAAGCATACCTGTTGGATGCAAAAGATTAGTTAAAAACCCTAATTGGATAAGCATTTGACTAAGGAGGAATAAAATGACCAAAATTTTCATCCAATGACTCAAACGAACTTATTGGATGCACAAGATTGGTTAAAAATCTTAACTAGACAAGAATAAGCCTAGGGAAGACAAAAATGACATAAATGTTCATCCAATGGCACCAAAACATCTATTGGATGCACAAGATTGGTTAAAAACCCTAATTCGATAAGCATTAGACTATGGAGGAAGAAAATAACCTAAATATTCATCCAATGACACAAAAGAACTTATTGATGCAAAAGAATGGTTAAAAATCCGAATTGGACAACAATAAGCATAGGGAGGACGACAATGACCTAATTGTTCATCCAGTGACACAAACACACCTATTTGATGAACAAGATTGGTTAAAAACTCTAATTGGACAAGAATTAGCCTAGGGAGGACGACAATGACCAAAACTTTTATCTAATGAGACAAACACACCTATTGCATGCACATGATTAGTTAAAAACCCTAATTGGATGCACAAGATTGGTTAAAAACCCTAATTCGACAACAATAAGCCTAAGGAGGAAGAAAATGACCTAAATGATTATCCGATGACCCAAATAACCTAATTGGATACCTAAGATTGGTTAAAAACCCTAATTGGACATGAATAAGCCTGGGGAGGACGAAAATAACCTAAATGTTCATGCAACGAAACAAACACACCTATTTGATGCAACAGATTTGTTAAAACATCTAATTGGACTAGAATTTGTCTAGGGAGGACCAAAATTACGAAAGTTTTCATCTATTGAGACAAACACACCTATTGGATGCACCAGATTGGTTAAAAACCCTAACACAAACGAACATATTGTATACACAAGATTGGTTAAAAACCCTATTTGGACAAGATTAAGGGTAGGGAGGACGAATATGGCCTAAATGTTCATCCAACGACACAAACAAACGTATTGGATGCACAAGATTGTTTAAAAACCCGAATTGGAGAATAATAAGCCTAAGGACAAGAATTAACTTATAGGACAAGAGTTAGCCTATGGAGGAAGAAAATGACCTAAATGTTCATCAAATGAAACCCACACACATATAGGATGCACAAGATAGGTTAAAAACCCTAATTGGACAACAATAAGCCTAAGGAGGGTGAAAATGATCTAAATGTTCATCGAATGACACAAATGAACTAATTGGATGCACGAGATTGGTTAAAAACCCTAATTGGACAAGAATAAGCCTGGGGAACACGAAAATAACCTAAATGTTCATCCAATTACCCAAACACACCTATTTGATGCACAAGATTGGTCAAAAACCCTAATTGGACAAGAGTTAGCCTTGGGAGGATGAATATAACCTAAATGTTCATACAAGGACCCAAACACACCTATTTGTTGCACTAGATTGGTTAAAAACCGTAATTGGAAAAGAATTAGCCATGGGAAGAAGAAAATGACCTAAATGTTCATCCAATGACAAAAACACACCTATTGGATGCACATGATTAGTTAAAAACCCTAATTGGACAAGAATAAACCTAGGAAGGACAAAAATGACATAAATATTCATCCAATGACTCAAACGAACAAATTGGATGCACAAGATTGGTTAAAAACTCTAATTGGACAAGAATAAGCCTAGGGAGGACAAAAATGACCTAAACGTTCATCCAAGCACACAGAAACACCTAGTGGTTCCACAAGATTTGTTAAAAACCCTAATTTGACAAGAATAAGCCTAATGAGGAAGAAAATAACCTAAATATTCATCCAATGACGCAAACGAACTTATTGGATGCACATTATTTGTTAAAAACCCTAATTGGACAAGAATTTGCCTAGGGAGGGCGAAAATGACCTAAATGTGCATCCAATGACACAAATGAACTAATTGGACGCACAAGATTGATTAAAAACCCTAATTGGACAAGAATATGCCTCGGGAGGACGAAAATAATCTAAATGTTCATACAATGACACAAACACACCTATTTGAAGCACAAGTTTCGTTAAAAAATCTAATTGGACAAGAATTAGACTAGGAAGGACGTAAATGACCTAAATATTCATCCAATGACACAAACGAACTTGTTGGATTTACAAGATTGGTTAAAAACCCGAATTTGACAACAGTATTCCTATGGAGAACGAAATTGACCTAAAGGTTCATCCAATGACAGAAACACACCTATTGGATGCACAAGATTGCTTAAAAACACTAATTCGACAGGAATAAGCCAAGGGAGAACGAAAATGACCTAAATATTCATCCGACGACACAAATGAACTTATTGGATCCACATGATTGGTTAAAAACCCTAATTGGACAAGAATAAGTCTAGGGAGGACGAAAATGACCTAAACATTCATCCAATGACACAGAAACACCTATTAGATCCACAAGATTGGTTAAAAACCTAATTGGACAAGAATAAGCTTAGGGACGAAGAAAATGACCTAAATGTTCATCCAATGACACAAATGAACTAATTGGATGCACAAGATTGGTTAAAAACCTAAATGTTAATCCAATGACACAAATACACCTATTTGATGCACAAGATAATTTAAAAACCCTAATTGGATAAGAATTAGCCTATGGAGGACGACAATGACCAAAACTTTTATCTAATGAGACATACACACGTAAATGACCTAAATATTCATCAAATCACACAAAGAACATTATTGGATGCACGAGATTTGTTAAAAACCCTAATTGGAAAAGAATTAGCCTAGGGAGGACGAAAATGACCAAAATTTTCATCTAACGAGACAAACACTCCTATTGGATACACAAAATTGGTTAAAAACCCTAATTGGACAAGAATTAGTATGGGAAGGACGAAAAAGACCTTAATGTTCATCCAATGACACAAAAACACCTATTGGATGCACAAGATTAGTTAAAAACCCTAATTCGACAAGAATAACCCTATGGAGGAAGAAAATGACCTAAATGATCATCCTATGACACAAACGAACTTATTGGATGCAAAAGATTGGTTAAAAACCTTAATTGGACAAGAATAAGCCTAGGGAGGACGAAATTGACTTAAATGTTCATCCAATGACACATTTATTTGATGCACAACAATAGTTAAAAACCCTAATTGGACAAGAATTAGCCTAGGGAGGACAAAAATGACCAAAATGTTCATCTAATCAAACAAGCATACCTGTTGGATGCAAAAGATTAGTTAAAAACCCTAATTGGATAAGCATTTGACTAAGGAGGAATAAAATGACCAAAATTTTCATCCAATGACTCAAACGAACTTATTGGATGCACAAGATTGGTTAAAAATCTTAACTAGACAAGAATAAGCCTAGGGAAGACAAAAATGACATAAATGTTCATCCAATGGCACCAAAACATCTATTGGATGCACAAGATTGGTTAAAAACCCTAATTCGATAAGCATTAGACTATGGAGGAAGAAAATAACCTAAATATTCATCCAATGACACAAAAGAACTTATTGATGCAAAAGAATGGTTAAAAATCCGAATTGGACAACAATAAGCATAGGGAGGACGACAATGACCTAATTGTTCATCCAGTGACACAAACACACCTATTTGATGAACAAGATTGGTTAAAAACTCTAATTGGACAAGAATTAGCCTAGGGAGGACGACAATGACCAAAACTTTTATCTAATGAGACAAACACACCTATTGCATGCACATGATTAGTTAAAAACCCTAATTGGATGCACAAGATTGGTTAAAAACCCTAATTCGACAACAATAAGCCTAAGGAGGAAGAAAATGACCTAAATGATTATCCGATGACCCAAATAACCTAATTGGATACCTAAGATTGGTTAAAAACCCTAATTGGACATGAATAAGCCTGGGGAGGACGAAAATAACCTAAATGTTCATGCAACGAAACAAACACACCTATTTGATGCAACAGATTTGTTAAAACATCTAATTGGACTAGAATTTGTCTAGGGAGGACCAAAATTACGAAAGTTTTCATCTATTGAGACAAACACACCTATTGGATGCACCAGATTGGTTAAAAAC
The DNA here is from genome assembly GCA_037974835.1 of Cicer judaicum. Taxonomy (NCBI): domain Eukaryota; kingdom Viridiplantae; phylum Streptophyta; class Magnoliopsida; order Fabales; family Fabaceae; genus Cicer; species Cicer judaicum. Next base: position 339,801 of record JBBPBS010000072.1, read on the forward strand.
CCTAACACAAACGAACATATTGTATACACAAGATTGGTTAAAAACCCTATTTGGACAAGATTAAGGGTAGGGAGGACGAATATGGCCTAAATGTTCATCCAACGACACAAACAAACGTATTGGATGCACAAGATTGTTTAAAAACCCGAATTGGAGAATAATAAGCCTAAGGACAAGAATTAACTTATAGGACAAGAGTTAGCCTATGGAGGAAGAAAATGACCTAAATGTTCATCAAATGAAACCCACACACATATAGGATGCACAAGATAGGTTAAAAACCCTAATTGGACAACAATAAGCCTAAGGAGGGTGAAAATGATCTAAATGTTCATCGAATGACACAAATGAACTAATTGGATGCACGAGATTGGTTAAAAACCCTAATTGGACAAGAATAAGCCTGGGGAACACGAAAATAACCTAAATGTTCATCCAATTACCCAAACACACCTATTTGATGCACAAGATTGGTCAAAAACCCTAATTGGACAAGAGTTAGCCTTGGGAGGATGAATATAACCTAAATGTTCATCAAGGACCCAAACACACCTATTTGTTGCACTAGATTGGTTAAAAACCGTAATTGGAAAAGAATTAGCCAAGGGAAGAAGAAAATGACCTAAATGTTCATCCAATGACAAAAACACACCTATTGGATGCACATGATTAGTTAAAAACCCTAATTGGACAAGAATAAACCTAGGAAGGACAAAAATGACATAAATATTCATCCAATGACTCAAACGAACAAATTGGATGCACAAGATTGGTTAAAAACTCTAATTGGACAAGAATAAGCCTAGGGAGGACAAAAATGACCTAAACGTTCATCCAAGCACACAGAAACACCTAGTGGTTCCACAAGATTTGTTAAAAACCCTAATTTGACAAGAATAAGCCTAATGAGGAAGAAAATAACCTAAATATTCATCCAATGACGCAAACGAACTTATTGGATGCACATTATTTGTTAAAAACCCTAATTGGACAAGAATTTGCCTAGGGAGGGCGAAAATGACCTAAATGTGCATCCAATGACACAAATGAACTAATTGGACGCACAAGATTGATTAAAAACCCTAATTGGACAAGAATATGCCTCGGGAGGACGAAAATAATCTAAATGTTCATACAATGACACAAACACACCTATTTGAAGCACAAGTTTCGTTAAAAAATCTAATTGGACAAGAATTAGACTAGGAAGGACGTAAATGACCTAAATATTCATCCAATGACACAAACGAACTTGTTGGATTTACAAGATTGGTTAAAAACCCGAATTTGACAACAGTATTCCTATGGAGAACGAAATTGACCTAAAGGTTCATCCAATGACAGAAACACACCTATTGGATGCACAAGATTGCTTAAAAACACTAATTCGACAGGAATAAGCCAAGGGAGAACGAAAATGACCTAAATATTCATCCGACGACACAAATGAACTTATTGGATCCACATGATTGGTTAAAAACCCTAATTGGACAAGAATAAGTCTAGGGAGGACGAAAATGACCTAAACATTCATCCAATGACACAGAAACACCTATTAGATCCACAAGATTGGTTAAAAACCTAATTGGACAAGAATAAGCTTAGGGACGAAGAAAATGACCTAAATGTTCATCCAATGACACAAATGAACTAATTGGATGCACAAGATTGGTTAAAAACCTAAATGTTAATCCAATGACACAAATACACCTATTTGATGCACAAGATAATTTAAAAACCCTAATTGGATAAGAATTAGCCTATGGAGGACGACAATGACCAAAACTTTTATCTAATGAGACATACACACGTAAATGACCTAAATATTCATCAAATCACACAAAGAACATTATTGGATGCACGAGATTTGTTAAAAACCCTAATTGGAAAAGAATTAGCCTAGGGAGGACGAAAATGACCAAAATTTTCATCTAACGAGACAAACACTCCTATTGGATACACAAAATTGGTTAAAAACCCTAATTGGACAAGAATTAGTATGGGAAGGACGAAAAAGACCTTAATGTTCATCCAATGACACAAAAACACCTATTGGATGCACAAGATTAGTTAAAAACCCTAATTCGACAAGAATAACCCTATGGAGGAAGAAAATGACCTAAATGATCATCCTATGACACAAACGAACTTATTGGATGCAAAAGATTGGTTAAAAACCTTAATTGGACAAGAATAAGCCTAGGGAGGACGAAATTGACTTAAATGTTCATCCAATGACACATTTATTTGATGCACAACAATAGTTAAAAACCCTAATTGGACAAGAATTAGCCTAGGGAGGACAAAAATGACCAAAATGTTCATCTAATCAAACAAGCATACCTGTTGGATGCAAAAGATTAGTTAAAAACCCTAATTGGATAAGCATTTGACTAAGGAGGAATAAAATGACCAAAATTTTCATCCAATGACTCAAACGAACTTATTGGATGCACAAGATTGGTTAAAAATCTTAACTAGACAAGAATAAGCCTAGGGAAGACAAAAATGACATAAATGTTCATCCAATGGCACCAAAACATCTATTGGATGCACAAGATTGGTTAAAAACCCTAATTCGATAAGCATTAGACTATGGAGGAAGAAAATAACCTAAATATTCATCCAATGACACAAAAGAACTTATTGATGCAAAAGAATGGTTAAAAATCCGAATTGGACAACAATAAGCATAGGGAGGACGACAATGACCTAATTGTTCATCCA
>JBBPBS010000072.1:342537-354260 GCA_037974835.1 Cicer judaicum
GGGAAGAAGAAAATGACCTAAATGTTCATCCAATGACAAAAACACACCTATTGGATGCACATGATTAGTTAAAAACCCTAATTGGACAAGAATAAACCTAGGAAGGACAAAAATGACATAAATATTCATCCAATGACTCAAACGAACAAATTGGATGCACAAGATTGGTTAAAAACTCTAATTGGACAAGAATAAGCCTAGGGAGGACAAAAATGACCTAAACGTTCATCCAAGCACACAGAAACACCTAGTGGTTCCACAAGATTTGTTAAAAACCCTAATTTGACAAGAATAAGCCTAATGAGGAAGAAAATAACCTAAATATTCATCCAATGACGCAAACGAACTTATTGGATGCACATTATTTGTTAAAAACCCTAATTGGACAAGAATTTGCCTAGGGAGGGCGAAAATGACCTAAATGTGCATCCAATGACACAAATGAACTAATTGGACGCACAAGATTGATTAAAAACCCTAATTGGACAAGAATATGCCTCGGGAGGACGAAAATAATCTAAATGTTCATACAATGACACAAACACACCTATTTGAAGCACAAGTTTCGTTAAAAAATCTAATTGGACAAGAATTAGACTAGGAAGGACGTAAATGACCTAAATATTCATCCAATGACACAAACGAACTTGTTGGATTTACAAGATTGGTTAAAAACCCGAATTTGACAACAGTATTCCTATGGAGAACGAAATTGACCTAAAGGTTCATCCAATGACAGAAACACACCTATTGGATGCACAAGATTGCTTAAAAACACTAATTCGACAGGAATAAGCCAAGGGAGAACGAAAATGACCTAAATATTCATCCGACGACACAAATGAACTTATTGGATCCACATGATTGGTTAAAAACCCTAATTGGACAAGAATAAGTCTAGGGAGGACGAAAATGACCTAAACATTCATCCAATGACACAGAAACACCTATTAGATCCACAAGATTGGTTAAAAACCTAATTGGACAAGAATAAGCTTAGGGACGAAGAAAATGACCTAAATGTTCATCCAATGACACAAATGAACTAATTGGATGCACAAGATTGGTTAAAAACCTAAATGTTAATCCAATGACACAAATACACCTATTTGATGCACAAGATAATTTAAAAACCCTAATTGGATAAGAATTAGCCTATGGAGGACGACAATGACCAAAACTTTTATCTAATGAGACATACACACGTAAATGACCTAAATATTCATCAAATCACACAAAGAACATTATTGGATGCACGAGATTTGTTAAAAACCCTAATTGGAAAAGAATTAGCCTAGGGAGGACGAAAATGACCAAAATTTTCATCTAACGAGACAAACACTCCTATTGGATACACAAAATTGGTTAAAAACCCTAATTGGACAAGAATTAGTATAGGAAGGACGAAAAAGACCTAAATGTTCATCCAATGACACAAAAACACCTATTGGATGCACAAGATTAGTTAAAAACCCTAATTCGACAAGAATAACCCTATGGAGGAAGAAAATGACCTAAATGATCATCCTATGACACAAACGAACTTATTGGATGCAAAAGATTGGTTAAAAACCTTAATTGGACAAGAATAAGCCTAGGGAGGACGAAATTGACTTAAATGTTCATCCAATGACACATTTATTTGATGCACAACAATAGTTAAAAACCCTAATTGGACAAGAATTAGCCTAGGGAGGACAAAAATGACCAAAATGTTCATCTAATCAAACAAGCATACCTGTTGGATGCAAAAGATTAGTTAAAAACCCTAATTGGATAAGCATTTGACTAAGGAGGAATAAAATGACCAAAATTTTCATCCAATGACTCAAACGAACTTATTGGATGCACAAGATTGGTTAAAAATCTTAACTAGACAAGAATAAGCCTAGGGAAGACAAAAATGACATAAATGTTCATCCAATGGCACCAAAACATCTATTGGATGCACAAGATTGGTTAAAAACCCTAATTCGATAAGCATTAGACTATGGAGGAAGAAAATAACCTAAATATTCATCCAATGACACAAAAGAACTTATTGATGCAAAAGAATGGTTAAAAATCCGAATTGGACAACAATAAGCATAGGGAGGACGACAATGACCTAATTGTTCATCCAATGACACAAACGAACTTATTGATGCTAAAGAATGGTTAAAATTCCTAATTGGAAAGAATAAGCCTAGGGAGGACGAAAATTACCTAAATGTTCAAATAAACTAATTGGATGCACAAGATTGGTTAAAAACCCTAATTGGACAAGAATAAGCCTAGGGAGGACGAAAATAACCTAAATGTTCATCCAGTGACACAAACACACCTATTTGATGAACAAGATTGGTTAAAAACTCTAATTGGACAAGAATTAGCCTAGGGAGGACGACAATGACCAAAACTTTTATCTAATGAGACAAACACACCTATTGCATGCACATGATTAGTTAAAAACCCTAATTGGATGCACAAGATTGGTTAAAAACCCTAATTCGACAAGAATAAGCCTAAGGAGGAAGAAAATGACCTAAATGATTATCCGATGACCCAAATAACCTAATTGGATACCTAAGATTGGTTAAAAACCCTAATTGGACATGAACAAGCCTGGGGAGGACGAAAATAACCTAAATGTTCATGCAACGACACAAACACACCTATTTGATGCAACAGATTTGTTAAAACATCTAATTGGACTAGAATTTGTCTAGGGAGGACCAAAATTACGAAAGTTTTCATCTATTGAGACAAACACACCTATTGGATGCACCAGATTGGTTAAAAACCCTAACACAAACGAACATATTGTATACACAAGATTGGTTAAAAACCCTATTTGGACAAGATTAAGGGTAGGGAGGACGAATATGGCCTAAATGTTCATCCAACGACACAAACAAACGTATTGGATGCACAAGATTGTTTAAAAACCCGAATTGGAGAATAATAAGCCTAAGGACAAGAATTAACTTATTGGACAAGAGTTAGCCTATGGAGGAAGAAAATGACCTAAATGTTCATCAAATGAGACCCACACACATATAGGATGCACAAGATAGGTTAAAAACCCTAATTGGACAACAATAAGCCTAAGGAGGGTGAAAATGATCTAAATGTTCATCGAATGACACAAATGAACTAATTGGATGCACGAGATTGGTTAAAAACCCTAATTGGACAAGAATAAGCCTGGGGAACACGAAAATAACCTAAATGTTCATCCAATTACCCAAACACACCTATTTGATGCACAAGATTGGTCAAAAACCCTAATTGGACAAGAGTTAGCCTTGGGAGGATGAATATAACCTAAATGTTCATACAAGGACCCAAACACACCTATTTGTTGCACTAGATTGGTTAAAAACCGTAATTGGAAAAGAATTAGCCATGGGAAGAAGAAAATGACCTAAATGTTCATCCAATGACAAAAACACACCTATTGGATGCACATGATTAGTTAAAAACCCTAATTGGACAAGAATAAACCTAGGAAGGACAAAAATGACATAAATATTCATCCAATGACTCAAACGAACAAATTGGATGCACAAGATTGGTTAAAAACTCTAATTGGACAAGAATAAGCCTAGGGAGGACAAAAATGACCTAAACGTTCATCCAAGCACACAGAAACACCTAGTGGTTCCACAAGATTTGTTAAAAACCCTAATTTGACAAGAATAAGCCTAATGAGGAAGAAAATAACCTAAATATTCATCCAATGACGCAAACGAACTTATTGGATGCACATTATTTGTTAAAAACCCTAATTGGACAAGAATTTGCCTAGGGAGGGCGAAAATGACCTAAATGTTCATCCAATGACACAAATGAACTAATTGGACGCACAAGATTGATTAAAAACCCTAATTGGACAAGAATATGCCTCGGGCGGACGAAAATAATCTAAATGTTCCTACAATGACACAAACACACCTATTTGAAGCACAAGTTTGGTTAAAAAATCTAATTGGACAAGAATTAGACTAGGAAGGACGTAAATGACCTAAATATTCATCCAATGACACAAACGAACTTGTTGGATTTACAAGATTGGTTAAAAACCCCAATTTGACAACAATATGCCTATGGAGAACGAAATTGACCTAAAGGTTCATCCAATGACAGAAACACACATATTGGATGCACAAGATTGCTTAAAAACACTAATTCGACAGGAATAAGCCAAGGGAGAACGAAAATGACCTAAATATTCATCCGACGACACAAATGAACTTATTGGATCCACATGATTGGTTAAAAACCCTAATTGGACAAGAATAAGTCTAGGGAGGACGAAAATGACCTAAACATTCATCCAATGACACATAAACACCTATTAGATCCACAAGATTGGTTAAAAACCTAATTGGACAAGAATAAGCTTAGGGACGAAGAAAATGACCTAAATGTTCATCCAATAACACAAATGAACTAATTGGATGCACAAGATTGGTTAAAAACCTAAATGTTAAGCCAATGACACAAATACACCTATTTGATGCACAAGATAATTTAAAAACCCTAATTGGATAAGAATAAGCCTAGGGAGGACGACAATGACCAAAACTTTTATCTAATGAGACATACACACGTAAATGACCTAAATATTCATCAAATCACACAAAGAACATTATTGGATGCACGAGATTTGTTAAAAACCCTAATTGGACAAAAATAAGCATGGGGAGGATGAAAAGAACCTAAATGTTCATCCAAATGTCACAAACACACCTATTGAATGCACAAGATTGGTTAAAAATCCTAATTGGACAAGAATTTGCCTAAGGAGGACGAAAATGACCAAAATTTTCATCTATTTAGACAAACACACCTATTGGAAACACAAGATTGGTCAAAAACCCTAATTCGAGAAGAATTAGTCTAGGAAGGACGAAAAAGACCTAAATGTTCATCCAATGACATAAAAACACCTATTGGATGATCAAGATTGGTTAAGAACCCTAATTCGACAAGAATAAGCCTAGGGAGGAAGAAAATGACGTAAATGATCATCTGATGACACGAACACACCTATTGGATGCACAAGATTGGTTAAAAACCCTAATTGGACAAGAATAAGCCATGGAGGGTGAAAATGACCTAAATGTTCATCCAATCACATAAATGAACTAATTGGATGCCCGAGATTGGTTAAAAACCCTAATTGGACAAGAATAAGTCTGGGGAGGACAAAAATAACCTAAATGTTCATGCAATGACACAAACACACCTATTTGATGCACAAGATTGGTTAAAAACCCTAATTGGACAATAATTAGCCTAGGGAGGACGAAAATGACCAAAAGTATCATCTATTGAGACAAGAATAAGCCTGGGGAGGACAAATATAACCTAAATGTTCATACAATGACCCAAACACACCTATTTGATGCACAAGATTGGTTAAAAATCGTAACTGGAAAAGAAATAGCCTAGGGAGGACGAAAATGACCTAAATGTTCATCCAATGACACAAAGACACTTATTTGATGCACAAGATTGTGTAATAACCTGAATTGGACAAGAATTAGCCTATGGATGACAAAAATGACCTAAATATTCATCCAATGAAACAAACACACCTATTTGGTGCACAAGATTGGTTAAAACCCTAATTAGACAATAATAAGCCTAAGGAGGTTGAAAATGACCTAAACGTTAATCCAAGGACACAAAAACACCTATTGGATCCACAAGATTTGTTAAAAACCCAAATTCGACAAAAATAAGCCTTGTGAGGAAGCAAATAACCTAAATAGTCATCCAATGACACAAACGAACTTATTGGATGCACATGATTGGTTAAAAACCCTAATTAGACAAGAATAAGCCTAGGGAGGGCGAAAAATGACCTAAATGTTCTTCCAATGACACAAATGAACTAATTGGAAGCACAAGATTCGTTAAAAACCGTAAATGGACAAGAATAAGCGTAAGGTGGACGAAAATAACCTAAATGTTCATACAATGACACAAACACACGTATTTGAAGGACAAGATTGTTTAAAATGACTGAAATTTTCATCTAATGAGACAAACACACCTATTGAATGCACAAGATTGGTTAAAAACCCTAACACAAACGGACTTATTGGATACACATTATTGGTTAAAAACCCTAATTGGACAAGATTAAGGGTAGGGAGGACGAAAATGACCTAAATGTTCATCCAACGACACAAACGAACTTATTGGATGCACAAGATTGGTTAGAAACCCATATTGGACATGAATTAGCCTATGGAGGACGAAAATGACCTAAATCTTCATCCAATGACACCAACACACATATAGGATTTACAAGATTGGTTAAAAACCCTAATTGGACAAGAATAAGCCTAAGGAGGGTGAAAATGACCTAAATATTCATCCAATGAAACAATGGACATTATTGGATGCACAAGATTGGTTAAAAACCCAAATTGGACAAGAATAAGCCTGGGAAGGATCAAAATAACCTAAATGTTCATCCAATGACACAAACTTTCCTATTCGATGCACAAGACTGGTTAAAAATCCTAATTGGATAAGAATTAGCCTTGGGAGGACGAAGATGACCAAAATTTTCATCTAATAAGACAAACACACCTATTGGATACACAAGATTGGTTAAATACCCTAATTGGACAAGAATTAGTCTAGGAAGGACTAAAAAGACCTAAATGTTCATGCCATCACACAAAACACCTATTGGATGCACTAGATTGGTTTAAAACCCTAATTGGACCAGAAAAGCCTTGGGATGGTGAAAATGACGTAAATGTTCATCAAACGACACAAACGAACTTATTGGATACACGAGATTGGTTAAAAACCCTAATTGGACAAGAATATTCCTAGGGAGGACGAAAATGACCTAAGTGTTCATCCAATGACACAAAAACACCTATTGGATGCACAAGATTGGTTAAACACCCTAATTCGACAAGAATAAGCCTAGGGAGGATGAAAATAAACTAAATGATCATCCGATGGCACAAACACACCTATTGGTTGCACAAGATTGGTTAAAAACCCAAATTGGACAAGATTAAAGGTAGGGAGGATCAAAACGACCTAAATGTTCATCAAACGACACAAACGAACTTATTGGATGCACTAGTTGGTTAAAAATCCGAATTGGATAAGAATAATCCTCGGGAGGACGAAAATAACTTAAATGTTCATCCAATGACACAAACACACCTATTTCATGCACAAGATTGGTTAAAAACCCAAATTGGATAAGAATTAGCCTAGGGAGGATGACAATGACCAAAACTTTTATCTAACGAGACAAACACACCTATTAGGTGCACAAGATTGGTTAAAAACCCTAATTGCACAAGAATTAGACTCGGGAAGACGAAAATGACCTAAATATTCATCCAATGACACAAAGGACATTATTGGATGCACAAGATTGGTTAACAACCCTAATTGGACAAGAATAAGCGTGGGAAGGATGAAAATAACCAAAATGTTAATCCAATGACACAAACAAACATATTTGATGCACAAGATTGGTTAAAAACCCTAATTGGACTAGAATTAGCCTAGCGAGGACGAAAATAACCAAAATTTTCATCTAATGAGTTAAACACACCTATTGGATACACAAGATTGGTTAAAAACCTTAATTCGACAAGAATAAGCATTGGGAGGACGAAAATGACCTAAATGTTCATCCAATGACACTAACGAACTTATTGGATACACGAGATTGGATAAAACCCTAATTGGACAAGAAAAAGCCTAAGGAGGACGAAAATGATATATTGTTCATACAACGACACAAAAACACCTATTGGATGAACAAGATTGGTTAAAAACCCTAATTCAACTAGAATAAGCCTAGGGAGGATGAAAATGACCTAAATGATCATCCGATGACACAAACGAACTTATTGGATGCACATGATTGGTGAAAATTCCGAATTGAACAAGAATATGCCTCGAGAGGACGAATATAACCTAAATGTTCATACAATGACACACCTATTTGATGCACAAGATTAGTTAAAAACCCTAATTGGACCTAAATTAGCCTAGGGAGGACGAAAATGACAAAAATGTTCATCTAATGAAACAAACGCACTTATTAGATGCACAAAATTGGTTAAAAACACCAATTGGAAAAGCATTAGACTAGGGAGGACGAATATGACTTGAATATTCATCCACTGACACAAATGAACTAGTTGGATGCACGAGATTGGTTAAAAACCTAATTGGACAGGAATAAGCCTGGGGAGGACCAAAATAACCTAAATGTTCATCCAATGACACAATCAAACCTATTTAATGCACAAGATTGGTTAAAAAACCTAATTGGACAAGAATTAGCCTAGGGAGGACGAAAATGACCTAAATGCTCAAATGAACTAATTGGATGCACAAGATTGGTTAAAAACCCTAATTGGATAAGAATAAGCTTAGGGAGGACGACATTAACCTAGATGTTCCTCCAATGACACAAACACACCTATTTGATGCACAAGATTGGTTAGCAACCTTAATAGGACAAGAATTAGCCTAGCGAGGACGACAATGACCATAACTTATATCTAACGAGACAAACACACGTATTGGATGCACAAGATTGGTTAAAAACCCTAATTGCACAAGAATTAGACTTGGGAAGAAGAAAATGACCTAACTATTCATCCAATGATACGACGGACATTATTGGATGCACAAGATTGGTTAAAAAACCTAATTGGATAAGAATTAGCCTAGGGAGGACGAAAATGACAAAAATTTTCATCTAATGCGACAAAAACACCTATTGGAAACACAAGATTGGTTAAAAACCCAAATTGGACAAGAATTAGTCTAGGAAGGACGAAAAAGACCTAAATGTTCATCCAATGACACAAAAACACCTATTGGACGCACAAGATTGGTTAAAAACCCTAATTCGAGAAGAATAAGCCTAGGGAGGAAGAAAATGACCTAAATGATCATCCTATGACACAAACGAACTTATTGGATGCAAAAGATTGGTAAAAAGCCTAATTGGACAAGAATAAGCCTAGGGTGGACGAAAATGACTTAAATGTTCATCCAATGACACAAATTAACTCATTGAATACACAAGATTGGTTAAAAATCCTAATTTGACAAGAATAAGCCTACCGAGGACGAAAATAACCTAAATGTTAATCCAATGACACACCTATTTGATGCAAAACATTAGTTAAAAATCCTAATTGGACAAGAATTAGCCTAGGGAGGACAAAAACGATCAAAATGTTCATCTAATGTAACAAGCATACCTATTGGATGCACAAGATTGGATAAAAACCCTAATTGGATAAGCATTAGACTAGGGAGGAATAAAATGACCTAAATTTTCATCCAATGACTTAACCGAACTTATTGGATGCACAAGGATGGTTAAAATCTCTAATTGGACAAGAATAAGGCTAGGGAGGACGACAATAACCTAAATGTTCATCCGATGACACAAACACACCTATTTGATGCACAAGATTGGTTAAAAACCCTAATAGGACAAGAAGTAGCTTAGGGAGGACGATAATGACCATAACTTTTATCTAATGAGACAAACACACCTATTGGATGCGCAAGATTGGTTATAAAACCGTAATTGGACAAGAATTAGACTTGGGAAGAAGAAAATGACCTAAATATTCATCCAATGACACAACGGACATTATTGGATGCACAAGATTAGTTAAAAACCCTAATTGGACAAGAATAAGCCTGGGGAGGATGAAAATAACCTAAATGTTCATCCAATGACACAAACACACCTATTTGATGCTCAAGATTGGTTAAAAACCCTAATTGGACAAGAATTAGCCTAGGGAGGACGAAAATGACAAAAATTTTCATCTAACGAGACAAACACTCCTATTGGATACACAAGATTGGTTAAAAACCCTAATTGGACAAAAATTAGTCTTGGAAGGACGAAAAAGACCTAAATGTTCATCCAATGACACAAAAACACCTATTGGATGCACAAGATTGGTTAAACACCCTAATTCGATAAGAATAACCCTATGGAGGAAGAAAATGACCTAAATTATCATCCTATGACACAAACGAACTTATTGGATGCAAAAGATTGGTTAAAAACCTTAATTGGACAAGAATAAGCCTAGGGAGGACGAAATTGACTTAAATGTTCATCCAATGACACAAATTAACTCATTGAATGCACAAGATTGGTTAAAAACCCTAATTGGACAAGAATAAGCCTAACGAGGACGAAAATAACCTAAATGTTAATCCAATGACACAGTTACTTGATGCACAACAATAGTTAAAAACCCTAATTGGACAAGAATTAGCCTAGGGAGGACAAAAATGACCAAGATGTATATCTAATGAAACAAGCATACCTGTTGGATGCAAAAGATTGGTTAAAAACCTTAATTGGATAAGCATTAGACTAAGGAGGAATAAAATGACCTAAATTTTTATCCAATGACTCAAACGAACTTATTGGATGCACAAGATTGGTTAAAAATCCTAATTAGACAAGAATAAGCCAACGGAAGACGAAAATGAGATAAATGTTCATCCAATGGCACCAAAACATATATTGGACGCACAAGATTGGTTAAAAACCCTAATTGGATAAGCATTAGACTAGGGAGGAAGAAAATAACCTAAATATTCATCCAATGACACAAAAGAACTTATTGATGCAAAAGAATGGTTAAAAACCCGAATTGGAAAGAATAAGCCTAGGGAGGACGAAAATTAGCTAAATGTTCAAATGAACTAATTGAATGCACAAGATTGGTAAAAAACCCTAATTAGACAAGAATAAGCCTAGGGAGGACGAAAATAACCTAAATGTTCATCCAATGACACAAACACACCTATTTGATGCACAAGATTGGTTAAAAACCCTAATAGGACAAGAAGTAGCTTAGGGAGGACGATAATGACCATAACTTTTATCTTATGAGACAAACACACCTATTGGATGCGCAAGATTGGTTATAAAACCGTAATTGGACAAGAATTAGACTTGGGAAGAAGAAAATGACCTAAATATTCATCCAATGACACAACGGACATTATTGGATGCACAAGATTAGTTAAAAACCCTAATTGGACAAGAATAAGCCTGGGGAGGATGAAAATAACCTAAATGTTCATCCAATGACACAAACACACCTATTTGATGCTCAAGATTGGTTAAAAACCCTAATTGGACAAGAATTAGCCTAGGGAGGACGAAAATGACAAAAATTTTCATCTAACGAGACAAACACTCCTATTGGATACACAAGATTGGTTAAAAACCCTAATTGGACAAAAATTAGTCTTGGAAGGACGAAAAAGACCTAAATGTTCATCCAATGACACAAAAACACCTATTGGATGCACAAGATTGGTTAAACACCCTAATTCGATAAGAATAACCCTATGGAGGAAGAAAATGACCTAAATTATCATCCTATGACACAAACGAACTTATTGGATGCAAAAGATTGGTTAAAAACCTTAATTGGACAAGAATAAGCCTAGGGAGGACGAAATTGACTTAAATGTTCATCCAATGACACAAATTAACTCATTGAATGCACAAGATTGGTTAAAAACCCTAATTGGACAAGAATAAGCCTAACGAGGACGAAAATAACCTAAATGTTAATCCAATGACACAGTTACTTGATGCACAACAATAGTTAAAAACCCTAATTGGACAAGAATTAGCCTAGGGAGGACAAAAATGACCAAGATGTATATCTAAT